>NDXB01000271.1:6715-17002 GCA_002631895.1 Agapornis roseicollis
TTAGTAAGGTGGGATATAGCCCTAGAGGGGCCCAAGACTGCTGGATGATATTCAAGGTTCACCTGCTACAAGCTCAGGAGTGTTGCATCCCAACTAGAAGGAAGTGCAGCAGGAGGGACAGGAGACCTCCATGGATGGATAAGGAGCTGCTGAGAAAAATTCGAAGGGAGAAAGGGGCTTATAAAAGGTGGAAGCAAGGACAGGCGGCCTGGGGTGAATACAGGGATGTTGTCTAGGAAGCTACGGACCACATAAGGAAAGCTAAGGTCCAGTTAGAATTAAACTTAACAAGGGATGTTAAGGATACCAAGAAGGGATTCTACAGGTACACTGCAATTAAAAGACAGACCAGGAACAACTTAGGCCCCCTCCGGAATCTATCGGGTGATCTTCTTACGCAGGAATTGGAGAAGGCTGAGGTTCTGAACGACTTCTTTGCCTCTGTCTTCAACGGGAAAGGCTCTGAGTGCATCACCCAAGTCTTGGAAGTGAGATGCAGGGACTGTGAGAATGAAGACCTTGGGCCCAGTGTAGGAGAGGATCTGGTTCGAGACCATCTTAGGAACCTGAACATGCACAGGTCCATGGGACCTGATGAAATCCACCCGCGAGTCCTGAAGGAGCTGGTGAGTGAAGTTGCTAAGCCACTGGCCATCATATTTGAAAAATCATGGCAGCCAGGTGAAGTTCCCAATGACTGGAAAAGGGGAAATATAACCCCCATTTTCAAGAAGGGGAAAATGGATGACACAAGGAATTACAGACCAGTCAGTCTCACCTCTGTCTCCTGGCAAAATCTTGGAGCAGATTCTCCTGGAAGGTATGCTAAGGCACATGAAAAAAACAAGGTGCTTGGTGACAGCCAGCATGGCTTCACTAAGGGGAAATCATGCCTGACCCATTTGGTGGCCATCTACGATGGGGCTATTGAACTGATGGACAGGGGTAGAGCAGTTGACATCATCTACCTGGACTTGTGCAAAGCGTTCGACACTGTCCCACACGACATCCTTGTCTCTAAATTGGAGAGACATCAATTTGATAGGTGGAGCACTTGGTGGATAAAGAACTGGTTGGATGGCCACACTCAAAGAGTTGTGGTCAATGGCTTAGAGTCCAGCTGGAGGCCAGTGACGAGTGGTGTTACTCAGGGATTGGTGTTGGGACCAGTCCTGTTTAACATCTTTGTTGCTGTCATGGACAGTGGGGACAGCCAATGACACCAAGCTGTGTGGTTTGGTGGATATGCTGGAGGGAAGGAATGCCATCCAGAGGGACCTTGACATGCTTGTGAGGTGGGCTGATGCCAACCTCATGAAGTTTAACCATGGCAAGTGCAAGGTCCGATACCTGGGTTGGAGCAATCCCAGCCACAGCTACAGGTTGGGCAAAGAGGAGACTGAGAGCAACCCTGTGGAGAAGGACTTGGGGGTGGTGGTCGATGAGAACATGAACATGAGCCAACTGCAGTGTGCACTTGCAGCCGAGAAAGCCAACCATATCCTGGCTGCATCTAAAGGAGTGTGACCAGCAGGTCGAAGGAGGTGATCCTGCCCCTCTACTCTGCTCTCGGGAGACCTCACCTGGAGTATTGTGTGCAGTTCTGGTGTCCTCAACATAAGAAGGACATGGATCTGTTGGAACAAGTCCAGAGGAGGGCCACGAGGATGATCAGGGGACTGGAGCATTTCCCATATGAAGACAGGCTGAGAGAGTTGGGGCTGTTGAGCCTGGGGAAGAGAAGGCTGCGTGGAGACCTCATAGCAGCCTTCCAGTATCTGAAAGGGGGCCTATAGGAATGCTGGGGAGGGGCTCTTCATTAGGGACTTTAGTGACAGAACAAGGGATAATGGTTTCAAACTTAAACAGGAGAAATTTAGATTGGATATAAGGAAGAAATTCTTTCCTGTAAGGTTGGTGAGATGCTGGAATGGGTTGGCCAGGGAGTTTATGAGTGCTCCATCCCTGGCACTGTTCATGGCCAGGTTGGATGAAGCCTTGGTTGACATGGTTTAGTGTGAGGTGTCCCTGCTTATGGCATGGGGTTTGGAACTAGATGTTCTTAAGGTCCTTTCCAGCCCTAACTATTCTATGATTCTATTTGTGTAAGCCTTTCTTCTCCTGTATTGTCTATCACTTACAATGCAATTATTACATGCAAGTAGTATTTTGTCTAGTAGTATCAGAATATCATAATTGTCCTTTTCAGGCAGCAACAGTCTTGACTTCAATGGCAATAAGCCAAATCAACATTGCTAAGGTCAATACTTCAAAAGACTATCTTTTTCTTAGAAAGCTAACTGTGGTCCAATATAACACCATAGGCACTTCCTGAACAGCTTTCTAGAGGAAAAGAGGGCAAGGAACTATGTAATATTTTTGTAGAAATCACCATCTTCAGTAGTATTCCAAGCTCAATTTCACAGTTATCTGGGAAAACTAATTTAACTTCAAAGCTTGGTCTAGCTGCAAATTTGGCACTACTTTAATCAGAAGCTTGGACCAGATAACCTTTAAAGGTCCTTGCTAAACTGAGATTTTCTTAGATAATAAATATCAGTTGGATACTTTCTGTTCTATTTCTTCATTATAAAGGACAAAACCAAACAAAAAACAACAATGAACAACAAGAAAAAAATAACACAAAGCCAAAACCAAACTAAATATTATTGTCTACATTTACTTTTCATTTTACATAGTCAAACCCTACTTTTCTACTAGTATCTAACATGTATGTAGTTTAGAAGTCATGGTTATGGCACTTGAAGCATAATTAGCCAAAAGTAAAAATAGGAGGATTATGTCTAAAAATACAACAAATAATCTCTGCTCTTTGATTCCTCTGAGTCCATCTTTTCTGCCTCCATCTCTAAAATTCAAGAATGATGCCAAGCAAGTAGACTGGATATTAACCCCTCCTGCCTTCCACTACTTCTATAGCTGAGAAGCTAATGCACTCATTTCTAATCAGCTAATTAGAACACAAATGAGCAGTCTGAAGAGTTTAGTCTTACATTCAAAGAAAATCAACTACCCTTGGTAATACTTGGTTCATGTACAGAAACTGACCTGGAAAACTAAGCCATTTGACATAATGAGCAAGGTAAGTATTTTTTTCTGAACAAAAAATCTATTGAGCTGCAAAACCAGTGCTTTTGCTTTCCTTCCCTCATCTTCAAGGACTAAGTCCTGAGCATCAGTAATAAACATTTTTCTATTATAATCCTGTCACATAAGCTTTTCTTGCAGTCAGATCTAAGAGCAGCAAGGTTTCCAAAATTCTTTGAACTTAAAGAAAAAAGTACTTAATGTACTTTCTTTTTAAGTAATTTAAAGTACTTAAATACAAAATTCCTCCTCTATGTACTTAAAGAAAAAGAAGAAAACCAATATCCCAAAATTGATCATATATTATTGATATTTACAGACCTACCTTACCTATTCACTTTAGAGGTTTGCAGACTAGTAGGTGTATACAATTAAGGTGCAGAAGCACCTTTTGAAAGGTCATTTAAACCAGCGCATTATGATCTCTCACTTTATATAAAAAAGGTGTTTGAAAGGCAAGTAACACACTGTATAATCTCTATAATGACAGTAACATTTCAGTGTCACTGTTTTGCCTGGGAACCTTGTAGTTCAGAATTCAGAACCTGTCAATGAGTGAAAATTTCAGTCTCTTAAAGTATAGCTTTGATTTCAAAAATGCCTGCATAAAACTGGCTCTTTTGAATTTGGACAAATTTCTTCAGAGTGTATGGGTGCTACATTTGCTGCATCCCAGAACCCCTGAGAAAAAAGCTCATTACTCAAATTCACTTGGGAAAACTCATTTACATAAAAAAATCCTAGTATTTTAATTGCTGATAAATGCTTAAGAAAGGCCTTTTTCACTTAATGTAAATTTGTCCAGGAGTGAGAAAATCTAACCTAAGCACTCAAGCATTTCGTCTGCCTTCTGTAGCACCTTGCCCTGCAAGGGGTCCTGGTGGCAGTGATGCTTAATGAACTGAGACTTGTGTTTTATATTAGGGATCTTTTTGGCATAATATGAAAATGTGGTCTCTTTGGAGCTAATTTTCTTGGTTAAATGAAGAGGTAAAGAGGTGCATAACCATGATGAAATACATACTTAGCTGAGCACACTCAATATTGCTGTGGTAGTTCTGTTTAATGAAACACAGAACACAATGAACATCATCAGAAGTCTGCTGATTTACCTAATAAAGCTGCATGTCCCAAACAGGCGATAAGCACAGCTCAACTGAGCTACAGGAAGCAAAGCAATTTAAGAAGCTACAGCAAATCCATTTAAACATTCTTTCCTTAAATCTTATTGTTATCATACATTATTAGTTTAATGTTCTTATTTGACCTTGTCTCTTAATAACATAGACTTTCTACACTGATTAAACACAGACAAGAAAGTTTCATCTAGACAAAATAGCTGTTAATGAAACATACTTTAGCCCAGCAGAATCAACTACCTAACATGAAGACAGATTTCTGAAAGTAAACAAGAATCCATTGCATGTGCTATCCCTGTAAACCCTCATACTTATGCGTAGATGAAACTCAAAAAGAAAAAAGCAAAAAGTAAATGTGATATTGTCACTTTATTAAAACCAAAATAAAAATAAAGAATTTGAACTTCTGTTCCATTACTTTTGATCTTCATTGTTGTTGTTACTTTTCTGCAATTAGGTAGAAAAGGCTTGTCTGAACCACAGAAACAGACAGGATGTGTTGCTAGCTTAGAAGTTCATATTGGTTTTGTCTGTGATATTTTATTCATCCTTTTTCCCTCTGGATGGTCTTTTCTGCAAAACAAAAGCAAAATCAAGATACAAATGCTGTCAGGCATTGTCAATGTTGAGAGAAATAAATAAAAACCAGCTCTTTTGTGGGGTGTTTTATTCATATTTTTTTCTCCCCAGCACGATTTTATTTATCAGGATATTTTTGCATTTGCTTTAACTGAGTCACAAACTTAATCCTGGTTTTCTGTAACTGGGAGATTAAGTATTCAATGAAAACACTGTGGATCACCTCTAGAGCAGAAAATCTCTGGAATTTAATAACATTGATGAAATTTATACCACCTCAAAAATCCTACTTTTTTTAAAATTTTCTAATTTAGACCACTTTAGGAGGGAGCTGATAACAGGAATCTCTTGCTGCCATGTGGCATAATGGGCATAAAAGTCGTAATCAGAAAAATAACATACTTTTAAAGATTACTTAATGTCCTAATGGATATCATTGCATACATGCATACACTGTCCTCATACACTTTCTCTAGAAAATACAAAGCTAGAAAAGTTAGGATAAATTCACAACTTCAATTAGTGACTTTTAATATAAGAATTCATGTTGGGTTTATATTTCATGAGCATCACCTATTCTAATTAGACTGTTAACTTTTCTGAAACTCTTATCAAATCTGCACCATGCTGAATTTTCAAGCAAACTTTCCCAGGGATTTTTTTTTTTCAGGATAGTCTTCATGTTCAAGAGGAAAGTCTTTATTCTCTGTAAAAAATATGCAGATATTCCCTAAATGTCTCTATCTCTTATGCTTCCAAAAAGCTGGTCAGCAATGAGCTGACAAGGAGAGGTGCCCTACTTGACCTCATGCTCACCAACAGAGAAGGGCTCGTTGGAAATGTGATGCTCCAGGGCAGCCTTGGATGCAATGATCATGAGATGGTAGAATTCAAGATCCTCAGGACAGTGAGAAGAACGTGCAACAGGAAGAAATTCTTTACTGTAAGGGTGGTGAGGCACTGGAATGGGTTGCCCAAGGAAGTTGTGAATTCTCCATCCCTGACAATGTTCAAGGCCAGGTTGGATGAAGCCTTGGGTGGCATGGTTTAGTGTGAGGTGTCCCTGCTTATGGCAGGGGGGTTAGAACTAGATGATCTTAAGGTCCTTTCCAATCCTAACTATTCTATGATTCAATAGCAATGCAAGTACATTTAGCCCAGCCTTTTTTCATGATGAGATAAGTTTGTTTCTATATGACGTCTTATTTATAAGTTTTCATCACTGGCTTTGTTTTATATATCTATATCAAGTCTGCAATGCAATATGACAACAGAATTTGCACTTTGCCACCTCAGATTTGCACTCATTCATGAACCTGTTTGTTCCGCAGCAACAAAAGCCAGATTTTCTATTACCAAAATAAAACCACTTTCCTGAGCATCAGAAGCAACCAAGCATTGTATTTCTCCCAGTATGTGCTGTTTTACTTGTGCTTATAAAGAGAATTTTCCACCAACAGTCTTCAAATGTTTTGTCTTTGACACTGATCTTCCACAACCGAGTCCCACTTCACATCATCACAGTCATCAGGAGTCCTCTCTTTAGCACCTACAGTACCTAGCATGGTTTGATCAACATGTTCTTCCAGTCCCATATTTGGGCTGACAGGCATAACTCAACAAATGAAAAAATGCGAAATCTAAAATTCCCATAGTTGCATGGATTAGGATGAAATCCTATAATTTTTTGGTCTGCAAGGAGCATCAAGATCTAAAATCCATTCACCAGGTAATGAAAGCTTCAATCCTATGGAAAAACCAATTGAAGACAACTGAATCATTTCTTCCCTTTCTTTACTGAAGTATACTATATTGACCATTCAGAAATTACACAGCACCACTCGTGAGGTGAAAGATTATTTACAAACTGTTTGATTTCAAGTACTGAGTGCTGGTGCTTCCAGTTGACTTGTCTTTGAAATAGAAATTATCTTTTCAAACTGTTTTTTGATATAGGTTAATTAAACAGTAGTCTGGTTTGTAATGTAGGCTGCTAGAAAATGTTACTATAGAAATCTAAACAAACAAGGATGTGGGTTTTGGTGGGTCTAACACCCAGAAGGCACTGGTTTAATAAATCAGTAAATGAAAGACAGTTTTTATGGTAATTAAAATGGTCTGAAAAACACTGATTAGCTCAAATTTAATAAGATAAATGACATATAAAATCAGTGAAGGAACTTTACACATCTGAATTTCATTTCATAATCAGAAGTTCATAAGCATCACCTAAAAATGTTTTGCATCACAAATTAACCATAAATGTACCCTTGTCAATTACATTTGGCCTGCAAGACTAAACCTTTGTGTCTTATAGGACTGTTCTATATACATTGCAAGATTGGAATGACATTGCTCTGCTGCTACTTTTTGAGATACAGAAATTCATCTCAGCTACCTACTAAGATGGACGTCTTTAGAATTTATAACTGTTAGAATTCAGAAAAAAAGTGGTGTTTTTTTTTTAATATGCCTTTCGAATGTTGAAACCTTTTGATGTGAAATAGCTCATTTAAAATGTGAGTTTGCGGAGCCTTTCTCTCTAATATTGGGGACACAGAGAAAGGAGTAATTTCTACCCATTTTTTTATTTGATTCTTCCAGAAATGCCTTTGAACCACTTAGGCCCTAAAATCTTTCGAGTCAGGAACTGTTGGAAGTTGTTCTAATTAGAGAGGGTTTTCCTTTCACCACATACTCTATTTTTCTGAATACATAAGAACTTAATCAGCATCAATAAGATTGAGAGCAATGTAATAAAGTAAAACTAGCTAGAACTGTACACTCAAAAACTGTAAATAAACATAGTTATTAGCAACAAAATACCAGTTTGTAGTTCTGGCAGTGGTAGTAATAACAGCAATTTCACTATGATAGCTTAAAAGAATATCCAGTCTATAAGCAAAAACTTTACAGTGTTGAGGATTTATCAATCCCCATTTCCAACTATATCCTATCCCCTTGCACTCTGAACCCCAGGTATTCAAAGACCACAAAGCAGCTTAAAAATAAACAATAAAGTACAGGAAAGATATAATACATTGATATTCGGAAGCCTTCAATAGTAATTCTCTATGCCTTTATTTTTTAATTCTGAACTAAAATCTGACCCTACGTAAGAAATCTCTCAGACTGACCCCAGATCTTAAAATGATTTTTCACAGGCTGTTTCATTATTATCTATTTTAACTTAATTTGTGTCCATAATAAGGCAGCATTTTTGTGTTTCCAGAAGTCATAGTTGCAGAAGGGAATCAAAAGAATTTAAAATATATGAAAAAATAACAGTTCCACATTTTCATAAAATAGGGAGTGGCTAGGTACCAGGATGACAGTAACAACTGCAGAAACTGAACCAAAAGATACAAAAAAGGAAATAAAAATTTTGGTGAGAAAAATTCTTATTATCAGAAAAACACTTTGAGTTACTTGAAGAGGATGTCTACAAAAATATTAATATCCAAATAGTTGCATTATTAGGGCTTTTCACATTCATCCCAAAAGACTTCATGCTTCAAAATACTATTTTGGCCTAAATCCGACATTTATGTAAAGGACTTGTAATACTTTTTAGCACATCTTCAAATAGTTTTCCATAACATTTTCACTATCTGTCTAGAGCCATGACAGAAAAATAGGTATTTTGAAGGCTATTGTGGACATTATGAGGCTTGTCTTTTGGGTTAAGTACTGTGCCATGGCAGTCAGTTTCCAGCTTCTCTGGCTAGTAGACAAAATATGTGACAATTCTCTGGTTCTGAGGCTTGCTGGCATGTCTCATGCAGGATAGTCAGATTTTTGGACACAAGGGACTCAGTCCTGGGAAGGGACCTGTGCCTGGACTAAGCCCTCTTAGATCAGCATTGTCCATCTTCTCTTTATTTTCCCAGTGTTCTTAAAGGTTTTTTTAAAGTCCTCGGAGTTAGGAAAGTGTTTCTTTAGAAGGGCACTTTACAGGTCTTTTGCATAAAGCTATTAGGTTGCACAGAAGTTCACAGCGTGCAGTAGCTAAGGGTTATTGCACAGAACACTGAACACTTTTTGACTGATTTCTGAACATGTTACTAAAGGTAAAATAAATTATTCCAGTACATTCATGAGAAAAAAAATAGCAATTCACTTTTCTGAAAATGTGAGGAAATAGTCAGAGTTAAATTTGACTTCATTCCATAACTGTAAATAATGATCACTGTTAAGAAGAGTGAAAACATGTTCTTAAGTATTCTGTTGATTTATATTTACTTTTGTTAATTCAGAAGACAGATTTGAGATGATATTAGAGATGTTTGAATAGTGGTTGTCTACAAATGAATATGACAGTTGTGAACAAAATGGTTCCTTAGAAAGGATAAAAAAATTAGAAGATAAAAAAGACCATGAAATATCTTAGATTAAAATGCTTATAATATTATAAGTTTTACAGCCTGGGAGTACTTACAGGTCCTTGATTGTTATGATTGTTAGCACTGAAGCAAGTAACTGAGTCTTTTAAAAGTAGATAAAATAACAATCATTAGAGGAAGGAGCATATAATGAAGAAACAAGCATTGCAGTGGCTCATTTAGGCTTATAATAGTTTTGTCTTTTAACTAGAATTCTCCAGTCATATTTCAGCCCAGTCTTACAAGGGGAAACATTGTAACTCAGTTTTGGAGAGAGCATTTAAATAACGAATCCTTAAAGATGCTGAATACATGCTTAACAAACAATTGGAACTTACCTAGCAGAGAAATCAGCAAGTGAAGATCAAAAGGAAAAACATTATCTGGCACTAGCGATGCTATGAAATATCCATAGATCTGCAGTGAAGGATTTGAGTCTGAAAAGTAAATGACGTACTGTCAGTTTGAAAACAACAGCAAATACCACAACTCAGTTTGATTCTTGGCATTGAAAAAAGCTGCAAGAACCAGTGGATTGCAACACTTTGCAGAAGCCAGAATAACATACACAGCAGGGATGAAGAGGAAGGTAACAGCATCTTTAGATGAATTCCTTGTGAAGTCATTGGGCAATATTTCAGGAGAAGGTGAACAGACCTGAAGTAAACAGGTTATTTAAACATTTTCAGCCAAGCAAAGTTAGGTAAGCAAGTCTGATATCTGAAACAGAAGTAACAAAAATGAAAGAGCAGTAGAAAATCAAGATGAGAGAAGGAACTACAGCTTACATTGGCTAGCTCTGGGACTTTCCCTCTGGGGTGAAATTGTAAAGTAAAATACTATTTATTTTGTGGTTTGTAACATGCAAAGGGGAATTCAGAAAGTCAAGCTGTTTGTATTTGTTATCCATTGAGATTAATAAAAAATGTATCATGTCTTGATGAATTCCATCCTTGGTAAAGTCCTTTTCAATTTATGATTTGCTTCTTTCTCAATTACTCCTCAGAGTTAAGGGGAAAAAAAAAAAAAACAACCAAAAAAAAAAAAAAAAAAAAAAAAAAAAAATTACTTCTACCACA
>NDXB01000271.1:17175-28514 GCA_002631895.1 Agapornis roseicollis
AAAAAAAAAACAAAAAAAAAAAAAAGAGGAATTTACTTCTGCACAGCAATGCAGTGACTTTGACTAATCAAGCCCATTATAAAAAACACTTTCTGATCAGTTTTCCACTGGGTACATTTATCCCATGCACCTTTGGGAGTGTAGCTATTTTTTGCCCTCTTTTGCAGGATTCTGCATTGTTTGCCAGAAGCTCCTGTTTCAGAAATGCAATTCCATGTTATTCCACAGGGACACTGAAAACTGAGCCAAGAAATACTACAAATTACTTGAATTCAGACTGGAGGCAAATAAAGTCTGTACTACTCTACTGCTGTAGCTACTAGTATACATTTTTTCTGTCATTGCCACCTGTGTAAATTCTTTATGGCTTTACTGAATTCAGTTTAAATTCTCTGGAATTACAGCAGTGAAACAGAAAACCTGTTATCCTCCACTTAACACAGTTTGAACTTTGATTTCTGTGAAGTAAAATATTTTTAACTCTCTCAGAAATCTTGGGAGGCCCTAAAGACATGTGAAAAACTAAAAATCCCAAGCATCACAGCTAGAGGTAACAAGTGAGTGTAGAGCTGCATTCTGCAGTCAATTCAAGTCCAGAGATGATAAGGTTCCTAAGTGTTCAAATATATTGCAGGCTCCTTAGAAACTGAGGAAAAATAGATCTATCTTCCTTTTGGAAGAATGAAACTTTTTCTAAGCCATGACTGCTTCTGTGCTCACTTCTGTCCCATGATAAATGTGAATTAGTTTTCCTCACTTTATCAAAATGTGAGCTGCTTTGCAGCTACCAAGGGGTATTGGTGTCTAGTAGCTTCATGCTAGCTAACCTCATTTGTTTCCTGACCCCTTGAGTAGTCAATCCTTCAATTACTCTGTATGACATGTCTTCTTATGAGCAGTTTAGGAGCCATGCTGGAAAGTTTAGGTTTGGACCCCATGTCACCATACAAACAGCTATGCTCCTAGTTCACAGAAGCCTGCAGTACGTTACTGAGCAGCATCAATTTAAGGAACACCCTGGGCTTACTGTGTATCAACCTTGTGCCAGTGCCCAGTCAATAGCTGTCTTTGTTGTTACAAGGGTGAGAAATCAAGCAGCGTTAAGGCAAGCCACAGAGCGTTCTGCATGGATTTTTAAATCTGCAATGTTTTGTTTAGATGAATGGACACCCTCAGTTTGCGCAGCCCACTCGTCAATAGTATCAGAGAATAAAGGTGCTGTCTTAAATGCAAATCTGTATGTATAAGATAACAGAAGCTTTAGGAAACAATCTCACCCTTGGTGGAAATCCAGTGAGCTGGAACCTGAAAGCTAGCTATTTTCCATTCCCCCCATGATCTGATGAATTACAATGTCATTTAGCAGCATACGGATTTATGAACTGTTGGAGTCACCCATCTACTGCTATTAATTTGTATCAATAAGTGAAATGTCCATGCACTTCTCAGCCCTAGAACACAGAGAACCTTGAAATAATAATGATACCCCAAGCTACATTTTCAGTGAGATGTGGGGATGAGGTGTCCATTGTTTGTCATTGCTGACATACTGATTGTATAAATCCAATGCAACTACAAGGGTGCCTTAGCAACAGCAGATTTTTTTCCCGCTATCTGCAAGCAGAAACAGCCTGGGAAGTAAGACTTGTAACAAAGCAGGAGAGCTTAGAGCATCCTGTCTGAGTAACTCTGGTAAGGTGATGCTGGCTCATTTCTCAGCTCTGTTACATGAAGCCAGTTATACACAGATGCTGATCTCCAAATTGTTAGTAGCTGGTATCTCTTGTTTGCATTCTCATAAGACTACAATACCCAGATGTAGTATTTTCTCTGAATCACATTATCCCTCCCTCCCTGTACCACACTTTCAGCTTTTCACTTCAGTTTGTTATCACTGCATCATATCACCCTGCAAAACCACTCTTTTTTCAAGATCCATCCACATTCCCTGGGTAGCTCCCCACCAGACACACATTGGCATGAACTTCTTCATTTCTTAATATTGGGAACAAGTTCTTGAGGAAGATGACAAAGGACAAACATACAACAAAACAGAGGTGACTGATTTATGATCTGCATAGAAACAACAAGCACTGGAATGATCATGTATCAGATCTCCTGGGGACATCTCATCCTGCCATCACCTGTGGTTTGACAGTTGCAGCTCAGAATAGAACATATTTGTTTCTCAGAAACTATCAGATTTTCCTGTCTCACCCCTCTCAAAGAAAATATTGCTTTAGGGGAAAGTGATACTACAATGTGACAGATCAGGAAGGGATTGGACAAGACTTTGTCATTTGTTGGTTAAGACTCAATGAACTAGAGTGATTCTGCAAAGCCATTTCTACTTATTCTGTGTGGTGATACATTCCTCTGAGTTGTTTTATTCTGAGCATTTAAATGTACCTAAACTATGTAAAAAACAGATTTCCTATCCAGTGAAATTTTCTACAATTATATAAAAAGAATCCTCATTTAATGCAGAACATCACAGGATTTCAGGCATATTTATGTGCCACCAAGGAATAGCTCAGAGCCTGTAGACTGAAAATTTGCTCTGAAGTGTTATTCTTCCTTGTGCTTATGATCTGACAAATACTGAAATCTGCACCTAAAATGCAGAGTTCCAATAGACAACTAAAATTTAACTTCCTAGTAACTTCAGAATTTTACACATTGTCATGTGACTAAAAGTTGGATTTGCCATCCCTTTTGTCACATCTGTGTTCTGTTGCACTTTCTGGAAAACCAAAAACAGAAGAAAAACTATTAGGTACTTTTCAGCAGAAAAGGTTAAGTATCTCAGAATTTGAACTTGCAAAATAGTATTTCCCTCACTAACCTAATGTTTGCTATTACTGCACAAAGAAACCAAAAACGTCATCTCCGATCAGAAAAAGCTAACCCTCAGGAGTTGCAATTCTCCAAAAGCAGAGCATAGCCCCAGGCAAATTCTCAGATTTAAAAATTATAAATTCTTTTGTATTATGAAGAAAATCGGGAAATGCAGATTTTTTTAGCAAACAAATGTACTCCAGGAGAGCTTATTTCTGTTAAAACAATGTTATTTCACTCTGCGACGTTCCTTGAAATTTTACATTGATATAAGGCCAAAGGTTTTGGCCATACATCATACATCTGCTATTTAATTCATCTTATTATAGAATGTAACATGATTAAAAATAAATTTTTTATTTAGGATACTGAGGATACAACTGAAAGTTTCCTATTTTCTATTATTATTATTATTTTACATTGTAACTACTCACAAGTTATCACAGAAAAAGGCTTACAAAAAAACAGAGAAAAACTTAGAATTTGTCAAACGACTAGCAGCTTAAACTTAAAACAACATTAGACATAATTTATAGCACACTTTTAACCATGATAAAACACAAGAGCTCCTCAGAGTTGTCATTGGAGGACAATGATTTCAAGACTCCATCTACTGTGTTGAAGCTTACCCAAGATTTTGAGTACCTACCAAGGTCTGCTGCAGAGTAGCAGCATGACAATACATTAAGGCAATAACTAACTGTGTTAGGTGTCAATGTCTGCGATCTGTAAGAGGCTAATCTATGTTAAGAACTATTTCCACTGTTTCTATAGGGCATTTCTGGGCTGCAGACTCATTCTTCCATTTCCAACATGGTTTCTTTGTCTCTTTTTTTCTGTAGTAATGGTATTTCTTTACCTTCTAGGAAGAAATCAGTGAAGTTGACAGGCTAGTGCCTTTTCTTAGCTGTCCTACAGGACTAGATTTTATTTCCTGCCTCAACACATTTGAAATCAAATTAACAGTAGTTGACTGGCAAAGATGATAGGCATTGAACTCCATCTCAGAGAAAATCTACAGTACTAGTGTTTAAAAGAGAAAAATAGGGCACCTGAAAATTTTGTAGTCTAAGCACGTTTTTAGAAGAGTTGGCCAGATGAACTGCCAATGGTATTTAGTGGTTACAATAACTCAGCTCATATTATGTTTTACTGTTACATTCCTTCTCCTCCTTTTAACTTCACTGTTATATCTTCATGACATGAAGAATATTCATAGTCCTGGGGTTCTTGTCACACCCATGTCTTGTGCATTTCAGAAAAATGCTGCCTTTATATATATATGTGTGTTGAAACTAAAATTAAACTTATCTATTTTGGCTCAGGTTTATAAACAGTAGATGTGACAAAGAAACTTCCTTCCCTTTCCCATTCCCATTACAGATTGGACAATTGCTCCCCACCTTTTCAAATGGGAATGCATGTGTTTACAAGAGTCTGCATGATGGGACCCAGAGGATCAACTATAAGGGCAGCTAAGAAACTTTAGCACTGAATTGGACATTCAATAGAACTTTGAGGAATCAGAAAACAATGAGGGAAACTGAAAAAGTTCAGTGCATTTTGAGAGCTAAAATTCAGGAAAAAACATTTCTTAAACTTATTACACACAATTATATATAACATATAATTCAAATTTTCCAGGCAACAATGTATTTCCCACATAACAGTATAACATCTCTATAAAATAAGCCTCTGGGAAGACTGCACAGGATATCACCTACTGGAACAACCAACAGAGTGCCCAAAGGGTACAAAGGATCCAGTCTGAGCTGTATGGATCTCTTGAAGAACAAAAAACCCCACACAGATCAATAAATGGCGAAACATCTTCTGAGGACCAGTGATGACACCAAAGGTCATAATCATAGTGTGACAAAGAGCAATGCTCCCAATCCAGAAATTAAAAGGAAGGGCTATATAAATAATGCTGCCATTTTATTTCCCTAAGTTCTATATATTTAGCTCAGAGATCCTGGGTATAACAGTAGTTAATGTAGACATTTTTATGACTGGTGAATGCTGTGTTGACTATAGAGCTAAGTATACCTAAGTATGTTCACTCAAATCTATGTGCCCCATGATTGTGTAACCATACAGAAAGACAGACTGACCCCTTACAGCCTTTATTACTGGCTAGAAGTGTGTCAGCTTAGTTTGAGATAAATGCCAAGACTTGTTCCATAGCCATGGAAGACACTGGCAGCTCCTCCATTCATCCTATCACCTAGTCATCAAATACACTCCAGATCCCAAAGGAAACATAAGGATTTGGACTAATGGTTGGTAAATATCTGAAGCGGGCTATAGAGATGCCGGTGAGGGACTCTTCATTAGGGACTGTAGTGACAGGACAAGGGGGATCAAGTTCAAACTTAAACAGGGGAAGTTTAGATTGAATATAAGGAAGAAATTCTTTACTGTAAGGGTGGTGAGGCACTGGAATGGGTTGCCCAAGGAAGTTGTGAATGCTCCATATCTGGCGATGTTCAAGGGCAGGTTGGACAGAGCCTTGGGTGGCATGGCTTAATGTGAGTTGTCCCTGCTTATGGCAGGGGGGATTGGAACTAAATGATCTTAAGGTCCTTTCCATCCCTAACTCTTCTATGATTCTATATATGAAACAGCCAACGTTTCCTTTTTGGATTTTTTTGTCTTCTATTTTAACAAATATGCTTAAGAAAATGCACAGGTGTTAAGCTATTGGTTGACTAGAAGCTTTCATGAGACTTTGGTTTCTTTTCAGACTAGAACAACAAAAGTTCCTTTGGTTGTGAAGACATGCTCACAAGCAGTTTGTCTGCTAATTCTCATATTTTGACCCAATCTCAGAGCTCCACAGCAAAGTCTAGATGCAGAGATCCCCTTGTGAACTACATGATGTCCCCTTAAATGTTTAGTTGGGTTTTTATTGAGCAAGCATCCCAGAGTTCAGCTCCATGTGAATTCCTATCCTGTTTTGTAATTTAAATCCCTAGAGGAGAGTCAGCGGGGTCTGCTTATGCAAACTTCACTGATCATACCAGAACATGAAACATGTCAAGATCAGCACCAGTGTGCACTGCATATCCGTGGAATTGCTTCCTGTCATTGCTTGACAGGAGCTGCTTCTGGATCATGGCTTGTCCTTTAAGATCCATAGCATGTACTTTTCACACTGGACTTTGGCCAGGAGAAAATACTGACCCATGACCCCTTAGGTCAGAAGCGCAGAGTAGCCTCATCTAAGAGTAATATCCTATGCCTTATTTAGGTTTATGGTGTAGGATAAATCAGTGCTTTGGGGGTTGTTAGGTTGCATGCTTTCATTCTGACACAGAAGGTGACCAAGAAGCAGACAGTGACTCAGACATTGTCTCATCAGCATCCTCTTGGGTTTGAGGTGGAAGGAACACTCCCCTCAGAAACACATCCATTTCTAAGGGTACTGTCTCCTATCCAGACAGGAAGATATGGAGACAAGTTCTGCAGAAAGCATGTTTTTCCTATGTATAACATAAGTAGAATATACAGTCCAAGAAGAGCATGTACTTCTGCATTTGCCTGGGTAATTTATCCTGCAAGTCACTCCTTTTCTTCTATTAGAATAGCTGGTAACTACTACTCTAATTGATGTTTTTCTTTAATGATGCCATCATTTTTGTCTCACATTTCTTTAGGAATAAAAGGTTTAAGAAACATAAATTTGTGGTAATAAGTATGCCATCTATTCTTTTTGGCTTGGAAAATCCATGAACTCATGACTTTCCACCTGCTTCTTGAATTGCTGACCACAAATGACTTAAGGCATTTAGAATTGGTTTAATTACTGCAGAAACTGAGGAAAAAAAAAAAAAAAAGGTTAACAATAGACCTCAGGCTGAAAATTTTTTCTGTGCTTTTAAACTGATTTTCTATTCTATTTTTCCTCACACATTTTGTTTCTGCTTCAGCTTCTTATGGGGCTTTTTGCAAGGCATAACTAAAAGCTCTTAGTANAAAAAGGTTAACAATAGACCTCAGGCTGAAAATTTTTTTCTGTGCTTTTAAACTGATTTTCTATTCTATTTTTCCTCACACATTTTGTTTCTGCTTCAGCTTCTTATGGGGCTTTTTGCAAGGCATAACTAAAAGCTCTTAGTACACATGGGAATGGCTGTGTGTGAATATAACTGACACTCAAGGGTTTTAATATCTTCTTTCTTACTACCAGTTCAAAAATATATCATCATACAGTTTAGCACAATTAGATGCCTGTACTAAGGTCTGATTTCAGTGGATTAACAAAACTTCTAATCAGAGCTGAACCATGGCCTTATTCCATTTGTGTGCTGTGCTCACCTATGTTCCTACACAGTCAAGTCTCATTTCTCAGCTTTTTAACTTACATGAGCACTGAAATTAACTTTAGAAACCACACTAACAGACAAAGTCTAGTCAGGCTTGGTTCATTTTGTTCTTCTTTATTGAATTGAACCTCAAAATTGGCAGTTGCATAAGAATACGTGACTAGACTGTCAGAATGTGGAAGCCTGTTTGGTATGCACCTCACATCTTCTCCAGGCTTTCTATCACTTAGTGCTGACAGTGTGAATGGATGCAAAGATTTACTGACTGACACTGCAAAGTTGCCATTGTCAGGAGAGGCAGACACCCTAATGATGTGCAGCATTGCTGAACCTAAAAGGCAGAAAGAAGGGAGAAACAGAGAGACATTGTTTCCATGGCTACACAATAATACTTTTTTCATACCTCTTCTTCTTACTGCCTTGCCATCTGTGTCCATTCTGCAGATAGCAGTTGATTGTCTCATTAAAATATTTAATTACTCCCAAGTTATTAATTAGTGAAGGTTCAAATAGGATTGTGCCTTGCTGTAAACATTATTCATAAAGTAATCTTGAAAAATATTATATAAAGCAAATAGTGCTCTGTACCTAATTTAACCCTGTGTATATCAACACACCTTGGGATCTATTACAATACAATGTCTCAGCAGTGAGTTTTCTGCCTCAGACAACTGCTCATTACAACAAGGCACTGAAAAATGGAGGCTCTTGGGCTGTATCTTTTAGCATCTGGTAGTAATATTACTGACATCTGAAATACAGGAATAATAAGATTTAAGTAATTCACCTATTTAAATCTCTGCCCTCAACACAACTCATACTGTTAATTTCCAAGTTTTATGAGTATTATGTAGCCCCAAAAAACAGTAGGTGCCAGTGTCCATACTCAGGAGGAGAAGGTAGGTAACTTCCAGGGGTATTGCAATCTGCTCTTCAGGAGAACCTTCTCTTTCCTACACTCCTGAATGGTAAAATCAAGTTGAGGTATGTAAATTTTGTGATCTGACTTAAGACATAGACCTTCCAAAACTGTTCAGCAACCTCTTATTCACAGTCACTATTGTCTGCCTTACTATAATATAAGCAGTACTGTGGCAACTACGTGCTTGCAGAGCTAATACTATGAAATAGAGTAGTGGATTACTGAAGAGAGAAAGTTATAAATATGAGGAGCAGGTAAAGCATCTTCACATTTTGAAGGTGAAGGTGATTCACATAGAGATTTTATCTCTTGTGGAATTCTTTACGAGAAGTCCTCTTACAGGATTCAAAGGATTTGAGTATGTTTATCAGTATCTTCTTCTGCATTATTCTGTATTTGTTTAGTTGCAGTCTTTTGAAGGCAACAGCATTCATTCCACTGACCTCAGTAGATTCAGGAAGGATATAACTAATAATTGTAAATAAAACAGTACAGGTAGAGTTAAATAATTTGCAGTGTGTATATACTTTCTTTCCTATTAAGTGAATTTATACTAAGTGACTTGACTTATTTCCAGAAATTTAAAAGCGTAAGGATGTTTGTACATTAAAGATAGAAACCAGCTTTAGGATTTGAAAATGTCAAGTTGTAAAATAACTAAAAGGTCTTGAAGAATATGTCCTAAAGATTATGCATGCATTTACAGCATAATTTCCTTTAATGCCACTGGGAAATTCTCCTGCGATAAGAACCAGAGACCTGCAGTTTTGCTACAAGATAGATTAATCTTTAATGAAGATATTTGTGGCACAGAAATACAAGCATTTCCCAATAGCTGCAGACATAAGACTCGCTATTCATTTCCCTCCTGAGCAAAATCAACTTTTTCAGGCCTGATTCTGCAACTTTTGCTGGTACTGTGTAGGTCTTTAGCTCAAGTGAATCATCTCTGCATACAGTGAATCATCTTCTATGAAAGGTGCAGAAGGGTTTCTTTGTTGTCCCCTCTCTAGGATGATAAAAACCATGAATAATTGCTGAATAGATGTCCAAAAAGACCATCATGTGCTCTAAGCCCCACCATAATCTTATGACACTGTACATATTCAACAAAATCTGTCTCTGAATTTCCAAGTGCAAGGATGGTGACATCCTGCAGTGATCCCTGCCTCCATTTGATTAGGCAACAAATTATAAACACAGTGTGCATTTGTCAGCTGGTGTAGCATTTATATACATAATTTGCAAAATAACATTCAGGTTTTTGAAGACATATGGTATGATATTGTGAGTTTTGTTATGCAGCTTTATGAGCAGGAAGTCCATGAGAGTAACAGTGAAATTGGTTTCTGACTGGAATCAGCTCCTTAGACAGAATAAGGCTTTGGAGTTGACGCAAGAAGCCTCATGATTCTACACTACTCATTTCCCAGGTATACCTAAAACATTAAAGCTTGTTTCCATTTTTATAAACAGCATGAAACAAATCTTATTTTAACATCATATGGATGTTTTCGTTAGATGAGCTACAAAGTACAATGAAAAGCATTAAAAAATTTCAAGTTTTCAGCAGAATTTTCAGAAGTTCTTCAGAGAAGAAGAAACCTTACTGTCAGGGTCACTTCATTTCACTTTAATTACCTTAAAATTACCTTAAAATTAAGCTATGCTTTGGAAGCTTAGGTGCCTTGGAAGACACAAGAATCTCTATGCACAGCAGTTCATCCTACATCTCTTAAAAAAAACCCAGGATCATAGAATCACAGAATCATAGAATAGTTAGGGTTGGAAAGGACCTTAAGATCATATGATCTAGTTCCAGCCCCCTGCCATGAGCAGGGAAACCTCACACTAAACCATGTTACCCACGGCTCTGTCCAACCTGGCCTTGAACACTGCCAGGAATGGAGTATTCACAACTTTCCTGGGCAACCCATTCCAGCGCCTTACCACCCTTACAGTAAAGAACTTCTTCCTTATATCTAACCTAAACTTACCCTGTTGAAGTTTGAACCCAAATCATGCTTTGGAAGACCCCTCACTCTTTCCTAGACAGCAGGTGCAGTATATTAAGACAGATAAAGTTAACTCATGCATTCAGTTCCATTTAAGGAAACTCTTATCCTTGACCCTATTGATAAATTCTGTGATACCAAACACTACAGTGAAGATCTGCAAATCCCCAGAACTCAAATTAGTCCTAAGAGTTTTCTTGAAGAGAAGTTCAAAGTATGTTATCCAAGACTGAATGAATTGTTAGCATTTCCTGCAAATAATTCAGACATGTGACATGCTCAGGTAATTTGTTCCTCTTGAGTATTCTATTTTTGTCCAGAACATTTTTTTCCTTCTAGGAAAGTAGTCAGTGTCTGAAAGAAAGATATATCTGACTGGAGCATCTCCCATATGAAGACAGTCTGAGAAAGTTGGGATTGTTTAGCCTGGAGAAGAGAAGGTTGCATCATGACCTCATAGCAGCTTTCCAGTATCTGAAGGGGGCCTATAGGGATTCTGGGGAGGGACTCTTCATTAGGGACTGTAGTGACAGGACAAGGGGTAACGGGTTCAAACTTAAACAGGGGAGGTCTATATTGGATATAAGGAAGAAATTCTTTACTGTTAGGGTGGTGAGATGCTGGAATGGGTTGCCCAAGGAAGTTGTGAATGCTCCATCCCTGGCAGTGTTCAAGGCCAGGCTGGAAGAAGCCTTGGGTGGCATGATTTAGTGTGGGGTGTCCCTGCTTATGGCAGGGGGCTTGGAACTAGATCATATGATCTTCAGGTCCTTTCCAACCCTAACTATTCTATGATTCTAACAATCCAAAGATTAATGAGACTAGCAGAATTTAACAAAACAACCCCTATAAAGGAAGTATGTTCAACATATTCCACACATGCTCACAGCTGTAACTGAAAAACATAGACATTTTAGTAAGTTGCCTTCATAGAAAACCATGTACAGTCTACATCTGGGATGCAGATGTCAGAGCAAAAATCTGATCTACATTTCCAGCCTGAAGAAGCTACTTGTTTCCATGTTGAAAAGAGGCTAAAAGGATATACATTAACCAAGAAATTAATCCTTATCTGCTTATTATTTTGTATATACTTCAGATTAATAGTCTGGATGGAAAATGAAATTAAATGAAACAACCTCCCTGCCCCACCAGCTCCTGACACACCCCACCCCCTCCCAAAAATAAAAAATACAACCAACCAAAAAAAAAAAAAAAAAACAAAAAAAAAAAAAA
>NDXB01000271.1:28645-43246 GCA_002631895.1 Agapornis roseicollis
AAAAAACCAAAAAAAAAAAAAAAAACCAAAACAACACAACAACAAAAAGGAGTAAACCTCTTGAATAGATGAACTGTAAATATCTTTGCTGATTAAGTAGTTTTTTTTCTTTTTAAAGGCTATCATCCAGTCCATTGCTGGCTTGGTTTCTGCATTGCAGTACTGAAAAGCTCCTGCACTGCTGATGCCTTAAAATAGGTCTGTGAGTCTTATTATCATCACTCCCATGTAATTATGTAAAATATTTCACGAATAAAAGAATGGCTTTTTAAGTCAAAGCCTTTAAGGAAATCAGTGCATATTAGAAAGGCAGAAGTGATAGCAGTATCTAAGGAAAAGAAAGTTTTGTTTAGCATCTTCACAGATGAATGCTGGTTGACATATCTAGAATAAGCCTAGCTCTAACAAAGTCTGCTTTGTTAGCTTTGGATAACTTGTTTCATTACTATGTAATATTAATTCTGCAGTTTACCAATTGTACTGTCTGTGTTGAGAATTTTTTCCCTTTATTCTCCTGTCACAATGACCAGTGTGTGAACCATCACAATACCGATAATCCAATAGCATCCAAACACTACACTTCATGCTTGGAGTATTACTACTGGAGGATGTAACAACCTTCTCCCTTCGGGTGAAGATTTTTCTTGGCAGCTGTCAGGCTAAAACTAAAAGAACTGATTTTTAACACATTTGTTCTTTTTAGAGGGCTGACTTTTTAATCTTCCTGCTCCCTATGTCTCACAGCCATTTTTCTGTAAATGAATTCGAGTTCGATACTCTTGTATGCCATAAGGCTTACTTAGGTTTAATTCGCTATAAGGAATTAAGTCCAAACATGTTGGAATTTGAGCAAGTATGCACTAAGTTTTGGATTTCAGATAATGAGCCTGGGAACACTGAATACTCTGATCTGGATTCTGTCCATAGTAGATTCAGAATGAAAGTAAGCAAACTCAAAGAGTCTTACTGTCGAGTCACAACACCCTTGCTATTGTTATTTTTCAGCCTGTGTATTGCAAAACCTGAGATTCCTTCAGGATCATGAATAATTCCTTAAAACATGATTATTAGAATGGCCTGATTTAGACTAAAGTTCTATCCTGATTTCAAAAGTTGACTAAGGCAGGCTCATGCAGAGTATAAACACAAAGCAAACACATAGCGTACCTATCCCTATTCTCAGTCTCTGCTTCACAGCATAGGACTTTAAAAAATTGAAGTGGTTTCTATGCAGTTTGCAAAACAAACAGATTTCTCTCATAGGAAATTACCTTCTTTAGAACACATGAAAACTGTTGCAATCTCTATTATTTATATTTGGAAAATCTGGACTACATTTTATCCATATCTCAGGTCCTTTGAGGCAGAAACAGTTAAAATTAGAATTTAAAATAACCAGTTTCACACTCTTTCAACTCTGTATTTATTGCCAATTTGGATACATTGCACCATAGATACAAATAAAATCCTTATTTGGAGATTTGGATAAATTGCACCATTGACACAAATGAAGATAAACATACTTAAATTAGAAGAATAATCATGCAGCATGACTATGTACAGCTATGGCCACACCAACTTCAGCATATGCTGTAAAACACAGCCATGAGTTCATAGGATCATGAGATCACGCAGGTGGGCAAGGACCTTGGGAGGACCATAATCCAACTACCTTCTCAAAGCAGGGTCAGCTATGAGGTTAAAAGAGGTTGCCCAAGGCTTCATCCCCACTCCAAAGGTGGGGATGCCATAACCTCTCTAGGCAAGCTGATCCACTGCTTGGTTTTCCTTCAGGGCAAGAAGTTTTCACTTTTTATACTATTTTTCAAGTATGAACCCCTCCTCGTTCAGTTTTTGCCCATTGTTTCATGATCTCCAGTTGGCATCTGACCCTGAAATTACATTATATGGTTTTGACTTGAAGCATAATACTTTTTCACTAAGCAGCATAGTAAGAGTTTGCTTGCTACAAACTGGTTAATTTCAAAAGACCAATAGTAATTCTGCACTTATGAATATTTAATTTCTTTAAAACATTTAATAAGTTTATTAATTTTTCATCCTAAAGTTTTGGGGTTTTTTAAATACAGTAAATCTATTTTTTACTTTGGGTTTCAAACCCAGTTATGGTCACTTTTAAAGCTACAGTCACAGAAAGAAAAGAGGCTTATTTCATCTTAACTGGAACCTGCCACTAAAATAGCATAATCATCTCCTCAGGAAATATTTTGCTTTAAATTTCCCTTCCTACAATAGAAAAAAAGGCTGGGTTAAATAGGGCTTTGAGCAACCTGATCTAGTGGAAGGTGTCCCATGACCTTCAAGGTCCCTTCCAACCCAAGCCATTCTATAATTCAGTGAAATCAATTTTAAAAGATTAATTGCATTTTGTTTGTGAAATGTAAGATGTATGGGCCTCATGATTATTTGCATACTGTGCAGATGCCAGTAAGGCTAGCTCCAGACACACACAAAGGTAGCACTCATCTTGGTCAGAAGGCTACAATGTATACCAAAATATAGTGCTGCAGTGTTCCCAAGCTCAGGCTAGCTATTGCTCTCTAAAGCTGAGGTAAGAGCTAGTGATATCCCACAGAAATTGTCACTGTCTCTCTCCCTCAGCTGACCCACCAAAAGAAAGCCTCTCCAGGACCTTTCTCCCTCCCACAGCTCTACTCCTCCCTCTTCTGTGTCAATCCTCTTTAGTCTCAGTGGGAAGAACACCCAGCTCTGGTAAGGCCCTGAGACCCCAACCCCAGAGAAGCATGATTCAGTTTTGCTTGCAGAGCTGACAGCAGTGAGCCAGCCCTGTATGTAGGTCATGGCTTTTCCTTCTGTATATTTATGGTCCTGACCTTAAGGTAACCTGAAGAAATTGTTTGGATATGTAGAGGACTGACGTTTCTTTTAAGGAGAGCAGATATAGAATACCAAATTATAATGAAATGTATCAGCTCAGGGTCTCAGACAAATCTGAAGCAGAAACTAAGATGACATTACTTACTTCTTTAAGAACAGCAGTGAAGCCAAAGTTCAGCCTGAATTTAAAGACACAAACTCTCACATTTTAATAGTGCATGTTTAAGGATCATTGCTCACCTTCTTTGAGAGCTTAACATTTGTTTTTATTTCTTATCTATATCTTGCTTTATTATGGCAGTTGCTTTAAATAACAGAGCTGTGCACTGGGAGGTCATCAAGTAATGAAGAACATACCACTTAATGATGTTTGCTGAATAGTCAGAAAACAAGCACATGCTGTTTAATAGGGAGGAATGCACATATATATATATACGCACACATACATATATAATGACTTGCATACATAGTTGTATATGTATGCNTGTGCACTGGGAGGTCATCAAGTAATGAAGAACATACCACTTAATGATGTTTGCTGAATAGTCAGAAAACAAGCACATGCTGTTTAATAGGGAGGAATGCACATATATATATATACGCACACATACATATATAATGACTTGGATACATAGTTGTATATGTATGCAAGTATATGTAGATCATACACAAAATTAACATAGTAGTAGAAAAAAACTTTGGAAGAGATGTCAGTTTGCCATCCCTTGATATCTTCAGAGAAAAATCAAATGCTTCTTGGGGTAGCGTATTTTTTAAAAAATGGGATTGTGGCATTTCATGACACAGACTGAAGTTGGTGCAGAGACTCAAATTCAACTTCATTACAACCAAGCCCTTTTTATCCCTCTCTTCAGTACTTTCCCAACCTGCACATACATACAACACTCAATCTCATTGGCCCCTGTAAAACTCTCCAGGTAAATAGTCCAATCACAATGCTGCAGACCCTCTCATGACCCCCACATCCTCTGACCTTCAATTCATCACCCCAGGTCTTGTCAAAGCACCAAGGCCTCAGAGCTCATTTCCATTTTTCATGCAGATAATCTGTTCTTCATGCAAATCTTGTAGCCTTCACTTCCCACATGGGATAATCAACCTGGAAAAGCAGATACTAGGCAAAACCTAAGAAATTCCAGTATTTGACCTTCATTGGACTCCTTCTGTTACACTTTGTGAATCTGCACAGGATAGATAGATCTCATACTCAGTGGTAACATTGTACAGTGGTCCTTCATTGGACTTTAGTCATGTAATTGGAAATTAAAACATCCAGAAGAGGTGGGTACAAGCATAAAAATTCATAACACCACCCTGACCAGGCTGGGTTGAGCATCTTTCCTTGGGAAAGCACAGGAAGCAGGCACACAGTGACTGAAGGATTGTTGGGGGACCAGGAGGGACTCCAAGGTGCTGCCTCAAGGGAGGTTTCTCACTTGCATGTGCTCAGGTGTTGCAGGGAATATCCTGGGAACTGTAGCTCTCATGGCTTCTGTGGTAGGGGGCTGAAAGTAGGGACTGCCCAGAGGGGTACATGTGACTGAAACTCAGTGTGGCCTGATGGGTTTCACACGCATGATGCATGTGTGTAATTAATATTCTGGGAGCTTAGCTACAAGAGATATGTCAAAATCTGTAGCTGTTTGTCCATGTCTTGTGTTGAGGTTTACCTGTTTTACCGCCAAAACATATCAATAATTGTCAGTTAATTATACGACTAATAAAAAAATAAACTTCCAGTTCTGATCTGATTGTCAGTCTATGAGAAAAGCAGTTTTTATGCACAACCCCTGTGAGTGTGTCTGTGAGTGGCACACAGCTGTGTAGGTCCCATGAGTACAACACACAAATGTGTGTCCAAGCAACATATGCTGTCTAAACATTTGGGTATCTTTTACCACATACATGCAGGAAAAGATGCTAAGACCTGCCATAAATTTCACATAATTGGAAAAATGAGGTATCAGATGGAAGCATGTGGGTGGATAATGAAGATAAAGCCAAAGAAAAAAAAAATCCTAATGGGAAGGAATTTTAAAATGGATGACTAGCCTCAAACAAAGCCATCTTGAAGTACATTTAAGTAGTACTGTGGTACCACAGTATTTAGTGATATTCAACTGTACTGAAGGACAACTTTCTATAGGAAGTGTTCTTATCAATGTAAAACTAATGCACTTCTCTTTTTACTCAGTACAAAATGACTTTCTTTGATTATCCTCCCACTCTCCATTTAAAATAGGCCCATGAGTTATAAAGCTTCTAAATAGCTAGATTAGGTATTTTTAAAGATCACAGTGACATCTGAAAATAGTCCCTTAACCTTTTTTAATGTTATGAAAGCTTAAAATACGACATTGGGCTAGGAAAATAACATAATTAAGACTTTCAGGAGAGGCACCTGTGAAATAAGCACAGACCTACAGACTTTTGTATGGATTTTTAGTATTATAAAACTGAATGAAAAAATACCAAAGGTCAGTTTCAGTAATTGCAGGTTTAAGTTGAAAATATCTCACTGTAGCTTAATGAAAGTCTAAAGAAAAAAAAGAATTCAGTGGTTTTTGTGTCTCTGTAAAGGACAGACAGAAAGAAATACAGAAGGCAAAAAAAAAAAAAAAAGGGGGGGGGAAAATATGCTACATTATTATTTCATATAGTTCCCTTTGTCTTTCCTGAAATGATTTACACAGACCAGTAATACAATTTCAGAGATATCAAATAGAAAATCTAGAAGGTATCTTTTTTCCCAAGCAATTTGAAATGGGGAAAGATTCTCCCTCGTCAGTTTTAGTCCATTCGATTATTCAAACATATGCTTCACTTCAAAATAAAAAAAAACAAAACCCATCAATTTCCTTAGCACACTGTTTAATTTAAACCTTTGACTCTTAAAAAATGAATCTAAGCTCTTAAAAATTAAGCAGATTGTTAAGGGTTGTCTTGGTTAAATATGTAATCACTTTGGTGCTGCAGCAGCAGTATGCAAGAAATATCGTGTTCTCTGGAGATTGTAGGGTTTATTTCACATTGTAGCTAGTGTTAAAATGAGGGTTCTGCTCCTATTCCAACAAGTTAATTCCAGGTCTGTGTTTCAGCTATCCAGGTTTAAGGCCCACCTCTTGTGTTTAGCCCAGATATTGACTGTAATGCTGATGACTATCCCATATCTGCAGGACATAATTAGTGGTTTGGAAATTTTCTCTAGACATCAGTAATTGCTGAAGTGCCCGAGTAGAAAACATGTGTTCCTATTTCCATGAACAGAAAGCACCAATAAAAGGAATTCTGGTGCCTAGAAAGAAAGGAGGGATACAACTTTTCAATAGCACACTGTAGAAAATATGCTCTAAAAAAAAAAAATCAAGATTAATCAGATTTTTTTTCTAATACTTTAATCCTTCATTCTTTGATATTTAATTGTAAAAACAATGAAGGATATTACTGTTTTAAAAANAGAAAATATGCTCTAAAAAAAAAAATCAAGATTAATCAGATTTTTTTTCTAATACTTTAATCCTTCATTCTTTGATATTCAATTGTAAAAACAATGAAGGATATTACTGTTTTAAAAACAAAGGAAAATATGAGTTTTTTTCTTCCCTAAGCCAAAAAGATGAAGGAGTTTTTAAAATGCTGTTGGAGCAATGAAAACGAGCCTGTGACAAATCTGACTAGATTTTTATATCATGAGTAGTACTACAAATTAAGTAGTACTACAAATTACTGTGATTATTATATAAATTAATTCCATCCTGTATTTGGTTTAGACTATTTTTAAACCTTATAAGTATGTTAATTATTTAGATCTTACATTTCTAAAGGAACATAGAGAAGTGAAAGAAACAGGCTCCTGAAATTTTCCTATTTTACTATCTGCTAGAAAGTCATAGCAAATTTACATACATGAGCTGAACAGTTATTTAAATCTGAAAGTAAAGACTGAATTAATCTATATTCTGTCTCTACATTCTACAGGCTACTTTAAATTTAAAATGAATGCATTACCACTGCCTTACAAATCTTATTCATTCACTATTTTACATACCATTTTTTTTTCCCCAGAAGAAAACCATACCAATAAAGACTATTTGTAGTGGAGAAATGCA
The DNA here is from genome assembly GCA_002631895.1 of Agapornis roseicollis. Taxonomy (NCBI): domain Eukaryota; kingdom Metazoa; phylum Chordata; class Aves; order Psittaciformes; family Psittacidae; genus Agapornis; species Agapornis roseicollis. Next base: position 35,635 of record NDXB01000271.1, read on the forward strand.
TCATAAAAACAAGCTTCCTTCTTTATAGCTTTTAAATGTGAACATTCCTTCAAAATGAAGGAATTCCTTAATTTTCAGTTTCTTTCTGCTTAACACATAACTAATAACAAACAGCTACAATTTCTGTAGTGGTGCTACATTAAATTGTAGAGATGGTAGCTCTGTCCATGGAAAAGACAATTTTAAAAAAAAAATTAATAACATTTTTATATTGTTTCTATGAATTTATCAAGACATAAAATAAACTTTTGAATGCACCCTTCTCATGAAACATTCATTTATATGAGGAGCCATAAAAGAAAAATTCTCAAGTCCTTGTAACAGTGAGATTGGTGGCGAAATCAGAACACTTCATTTCAAGTGCTTGCAAGTGCTGGGAGGAGTTCAGATTCATGTAGTTGAATTTCACCCACTTTTGGTAAAAGGTCAAAGTCAAGGATCTCTTCAATACTGAAATTAAATTCCAGAGGGTTCAGCTATTCCAAATACAAAGACCAGTCTGGAGTCTAGAGGATACAATCACCTAATCAACAAGTGTACCAAAATATAAATAAGAAGCCTGAACAAAGATTCAAAACTCATCGATAGGCCTTTAAATCCAAGAGATTGTGCACTAAAGTAGGGCTTGAGGAGGTTTTGTTGTGGTTTGTTTGTTTGTTTGAAGTTGAACAAACCAGGATCCACAGGTGCTTCCTTGTAAGGTGTCATATACATATATGTTATCATTATTCTTCTCTTTAGCTGACTTTGAGAATTAGTTTATTTCTCTTCTCATGGAAATGTTCTTACAGATTGCAAGGACTGAGATAACCACACAGGGGTATGTAAACATTCTTATATCTGATTCATTCAGGTTCATTCTCTGCATTCTTTCTTTCTCTTGTTTTATACTGTGGGCATATTTGTTATGTTAGACATATTCTGTTACACAGTAAACAGCTATGTGTGCTGTGTAACAGTTATTGATTCCATCTGTTTTTTTGAAATCATGGATAGTCCAAATGTTAGTTAAAATCTGTTTGTTATCACCAAACTGTTTTTATGAAGACACAAGAATGGCTTTTCTTTGTTAAGTAGCTCAAATGATGTCATAAAATGTATAAACCAGGTACAAGTATATTTATAAACACAAACGAAACAGCAAGGGTAAAAGCAACCAGATCTTTATTACAGCATTGGTATATCACCTATATCCATGTGGATGAATGCACTATAGACAACAGCAAGTGAGGAAGACAGATATAATGAGCAAAAATTGTTATGCAAAGGACAGTGAGATAATGCATCACTTTGGTGAATGCTTTTACTACATAAACCCACAATCAAACAAACCTATAAGCATCTTTGTGGGCTACTGTGATTAAAATTTGTGAGAGAAAGATTCCATTAGTTTAATGACTGGCAGATATTTCTACCTGCAAAATTCAGTCGAGATTGCTTAGCATAGGAATGATCACCACTGTGTGCAAAAGAGAGTGCTTTGCACACACTGAAGGAAGTGTTAAGGCTGCATTTGAAAAACTTGTCCTGGAGTTTCTGTGCAGAAGAGTGGGTAATTTCATATTTACCTACAGTTCCAGCCCTCTCCAAGATGGACCTGCTGCTGCCTAAAGCTGTGTTAATCAGCAATATTGGTAGCATAGTTCCCCTGAAGTCCATGCTGCAGACCAAGGTTTGGTGGGCATCTGGCAGCTAGCCAAGCTCAACCTACTATTTCATTTTATGTGATTCAGTTATTACCATTGATGATGATCTCATTCTTTTACTCTACATAATCACATACAAGATGAGTGGGTCTCATCCATTTCAGCAAGGCTGCTAGGAAGAAGGCGTCTGACTGATGAGAGCATTAAAAAAGAAAACCCCACATTTGATGCTACAGCTATAGTTATACCCTTTGCCTGAACATTTATAAAGGAAATGGTAAAGATAAGATCTCCTGTCTGTCACTGACTAATATGCTAGCAGAGAAACTTTGGGTAAGCTCCTACAAATTGCCTTTCCACACATGACCTGACCTCTTCAAGGAAGTGTCCCAGATAGCCTCTGCTGCCTCAGGGACACTTGAGACACCTGAATGGAAGCTGAAGGGGGGGGTCCATGGCTATCCATACCTGTCCATACTTCAGGCATGTTGTCTTAACTTGTTCTCCAGGTTTGACTAAAGCCACTGGCAAGGGTGGTTTTTGTCAGTCAGCTCAAAACAAGGTAAGTTCATACTCAGAGGTTCACACCTCTGTTGGAAATGCAGCAGAGACTGGTTCTTTGGCCTTGTGGATTGAACCAAAGAAAAAGAGATTAGGCATTCAGTAAAAATTTAAAAGTGCAGTAAGATAGTCTGAATGTATATAGAAGACTCAGCTACTAAGTACAAGATCTATTCATTAGTCTTCAAATCTTCAGACAGGTATTTGACTATTTACAGTAATTTCAGTTGTCCTCATGTCAAGGTCAGTGCACTTGTCTTCTAGCTTCTTCTTTCTTTTCTCACCACATATTTATTCTGTGGTCAGGAAGGCTATCTGGAGTGCAGTACAAGATCACTGCACTCTCTGGGGATAGATTTTCTATTTAGGCTCATCAGTAAATGCCAGTAACATCTTTTTTTTTTTTTTTTTTTTTTTTCAGATTTTTTTGCTAAAATATGTGTAGAAGGATAAGTACTGCTTTTATTTCAAAATGGTGCTTGTTAATTAAGGTAAAGTCTTGATAATCACAAAGAGATGGGCAGCTGTTTATGAGCTTTCTGGAAACCTCTCTTTGNTTTATTGCAGATATTTCTATGTTTCCTCCATCAAAATCTTGTTTGAAAGGCTTCAATCTGGAGCAAACACCTAAACCATACTGAGGCAGGAAAGAGAAATTACACTGACAGAGGAAGGAAGAATGAACACAGCTGTTTCTGTTGCTGACTCACTGGCCAGCAAATATTCTAAAATCAGAACCAGGGTGTTAACAGATTATTTTATTTTTTTTTGTTTGTTTTTTTTTCTCTTGTACAACGATAAACAAAAGCTTAGAAGCAGTAACGTGTAACACGTTTTGTGTGAGGATAGAAAGCAAAAAGTGAGAACAAACTTTAAGATCCTTCTAACAGTTGAAAGGGTTTCCCCACTGAAGCTGAGTAGGAAGTATCTATCAAATTACACTAGTTTGTTTCTTCTCTACTGATCATGTTGGTAAAATATGGTGACAATATTTTCCCCTCAAGAAATTTAAAAGCAACATATTAGTGAGGCTGCTTATCAATACATTAAGGAATGGGTTTTCTGAAGAGGTCAGATTATATACAATTACCCCATAAGTAAGGGAACAAAACAAGCAAGCAGACCATAAGGACCACATGGTCCTTAAAATAGATCTGGATAAGTGATGACCTTGCCCTGACAAGGATGGTACCACTGTGTTATTCTACCTAAGACAGAGCATCTATTTTCAGAGCCAAGAAAAGATATTCCTAGCTTTTCTTGGAATGTCTCCAATCACCTCTATTCTTCTTCCTTGTTCATTGCTGTAGCTACTGCACTAGAGCTGCTCAGAACTTCTCTTGAGGAAGTAACAGGGAGGGAAACTCCTCACTTCTACAAAAAGGTGTAAAAACTCTAGCATAGTGCAAGGAGAGAAGGGTTATTACAAGAGGTTTACACATCAACGCTCTAGCTAAATGCTGCTCTGCTTGACCTAGCACGGTATAGGAAAGTAAAACATAACAGCTCATGTTCAGAGCCTGTGTTCTGGGCTCTGAACATCACTGTTCAGATCCTGGGACAAATAAAAATATCAGACTGAGAGGAGTGAATAAAAATGACCCAAGAAAAAATTTGTACAAATGAATGTCTAAGATTAAAATTTTTTCCAACTAAGTATCGTTGACCTTTTTTGTAAGTACCTTGGGCAAATTAATTCCAAAGCATTTTCCCATAAAATAAGAAAATCAAAACAGATAAGCAAACTAATGCAATTATTAGCAGACAGTTAGTTTGATGGGCTTTTCTGGGATTGCTCCTGCACTTCTAAAAAAGAATGAATATTTAAGAACATGGAGAAGAGCTGAATTCACTCCTCCCTCATGCTATAATTTGACTTAGAATTGCACATAATTGAACAGAGCAGCGAATCTAGCTCATTAGTTTTATACCTTGGACTTCTGAAGCTTGTGATCTGAACTGCATGGCATGAGATCAAGTATTTTATAGATTAAAAAACCACTAAATTATAAGTGAGAATGTGTAAGAGGTAGACAAAGCAAGTCTTCTTCACTCATGGAGTCCTTAACTCTAGGGACTTCTTTAAATCCTGCCAGTCTCAATTGACATTAACAGCAGTTAGTTGCGTGCTGAAGTATTGTGTTGAACTGAAGCCTGAGGATGTAGGTAAATGATTGTAAAAACTTCCAATGCCTTTTGCTAGGTTTAGAATAGGTTATTTTGTAAGTGTATAATGAATGATAATAAAATCTCTTATCTGATAGCATTTTGTTCTCATCTTATTGGGTGCAATTGGCTGTCCAAGATCAATTATCTGCCTGTTCTTCCTCAAAGGCTGGTTCTCAGAGTATCAGTGGTATAACTGAAAAAGCCCCATCCAAGGTTCAAGCAAATTTTGCTTCTGTTAATATTCCTGTGTGCTTTGGTCCTGGGCCATTGGTTGGCACTTTCCTTTGGAAAAGTCAGAATATTTTTTGTGTTAATGGTTCTTTCTTCTTTGTATAGGTCTATCACATGAGTGTTACACTGCACCATAAATAGACATGTTTTTCCTCTTTTCCCCTAATCACACAGCTCCAATACGCATATTATGTTCTTTATCACAGCTTGTGATGTTTGCATGGGACAGTAAAGATTATCTCCAAGGCAAAACATTTATCTGTCCTTGCAAGAAATGAGATAATTTTTGTAAAACCCTCTTAATACTCACAATCTAGTGTACTGCCTGAACCCAAGAACTTGTTAGAGCTAACTAGTGGAAAACACAAACCAATGACACAGTTTCCCTGGGGAACAAAACAGAGAAGCCATTAGCTGGAAGAAGTCCCGTTTCAAGTCCCACCAAGCTAATACAATTTAAGTTTTCAGGCTTCTGAAAATCGTGGTGAGGGTGAATCCTTGACCTTCAGTCTGATTCTGAAAAGGAGCCTCAGTACTCAGGAAGTTAAAAAGCATGTAGGTCAAATATAAACAACAAGCCAGAGCTTTTTCTGGATATGAAATCCTGCCTTCTGAAACCAGAAATTCTAGTTACTTTGGCAAACAGGATCTTATACATGCTGTACAGACAAGACCAAGTGCATTTAGTAAAGAAGTACTTAGTATTTTATTAATTTTAGTAATTCTTTTCTGTACAGAAGTAAAACTATAAATCTAAGGATAAATAATCCTTATTTTGAAAATGCTTTTGTCACTGAAAAGTCTTGTGAGTAAACTAATTTAGGGACCATTGGCTACTCAACATTTATTTATGCTGGGAGGTCTGAGACCAGGAGCTAAATCTTTGTCTTATCTGACCTGCATACATACTAAAGCATAGCTGAGATTCTTGGTCCATTGACCATCCATATGAACTAGACACTTTGGATCCCATCTGGGCATTACATTTCTGTCCATGAAAGAGAGCATGTGGTAGAAAGTGTCTGGATCATGCTTTCATATTTCATTTAGGTGGAATTAAGCGTGTGTTATTGTATCCAAGTCAGACATAGGGTTACATCATCTGGATCTAAACACTGAGAAGAAAATGCAAGAGCTTTGATCCCTGGCCCAAGGAATGCACTCTAGGAGAAAAAGAAATTTAAGAGGAAATTAACCTAATAACAACAAAAACCATTCTCACCTCTCTTAAACATATTCTATAACCTATAGCTGTTGCGTAGGCATCAATGTATTCTGTGACCCTTTGCTAGGTGACAAATCATTTCCATTTGCTAGTATGGTGATGCCACAATTTTCTCATTATCTATCCTGTCTTATTGGCAATAGCAGCTTCCAAGGTGTCTTTTCTCTGCTGTAATGCAAAATTGTGCAACCAGGGTTCTGTTGTTGTTCTTCATTTTCTTTTGGTTANATCATTTCCATAGTATGGTGATGCCACAATTTTCTCATTATCTATCCTGTCTTATTGGCAATAGCAGCTTCCAAGGTGTCTTTTCTCTGCTGTAATGCAAAATTGTGCAACCAGGGTTCTGTTGTTGTTCTTCATTTTCTTTTGGTTATGAGTCTCTCTTCTTTCCACAGTTATGTTTGTATTACTTCATCTTTAGAGGCATTCAAAATCCTTTCAGGTTCCTGGATGGATGTCAAGTGTATTGACTGGCAGACTGCTTTCTTTCACCTTTTTTTTAAAAAATCATGCCATATCACTAAAATCGATGAACCTTTGAGGTACGTTCTGTCTGATTTAGTCTATTTTAAAGAATTTTGTAAAGATTTACACTGGGTTTTGGCATGTGTTCAAACACTGGTCATGCATCACTAGTGCACACTTATAGGAGAAACGGGCTTCAGTGTGGTTCACAGTATTAAGGGTTTAACATAGAAATACTACTATCCCCATCAGCTGCAATAGTTCTGGTTTCTGGGCACACCATTCAAATTAGAGCTATTCAAATAAACTAAGACAAATGCATGCAGGATCTTAGCACATTGGAATTTTTCTCATGTGTTCTTGACATTTCCAAAAACTCTGTCATTTCGTTTCAGAGGTAGAATTGTGATGAATACCCACTCTCTTTCCATGAGATCTAATTTTCACTGACACCTGTAGATATAAAGCCTGGAGAATGTAGTGTGAGGTTGGTATACAAAGAGCTGGTAACTTCTAGGATTGTCACCTGAGCTTCTGTGATTTACTGCTTTCCAACCTATTAGCTGACTGGATGGAGGTAAAGGAATCTAAAAAAACATATCAGAGGAGATGTTGTCAAAACCTACTCCTCACTAAAGTGTTCTGGATGAACACGTTTGTCAGTTTAAGGCAGAGATTTGAGAATGCAGAATGTGAAATGAATCTTTCAGAGCCTCTGATTTTGCATAGCATGTATGAATTTTATCATCTGTCTTGCCTCATCTGCCAAGGGCTTATCATAATAATGTCAGCCTCAAAGGGGTCATGTGCAGGCTCACTAAGTGATCTTTATTAACTGTCCCATGATGATAAGCTCTTTGATGAAAGTCATTATAGACATGTGACTTTCCCTTTTACAAGCACTGAATTAGCCCTCAACTTCTCATTTTAAAGTAGCTGAGAAATTCAGAAGCATATTGACATACCACACATGGAATCCCATCTGGCCATATTGCAGTAGAACTGTCATCAAAATAAAACCTAAAACTGTTTGCAGAAACAACAGAGAGAAGCATGATTTGTGGGTTTTTTTCAGTCTGCTAAATGAACTGACATGTTCCTCCTGCTGCTGCTGTATACACTTTCACATGAATTTCATTGTCATCAGAGCAGTAAAACTGAGAAAAACAAGGTCCATATTAATAACTGAAAATTTATTCCAAACTCATTCTCTGTGTATATGCAGTGTTTTTCATCTCTATGTGTCGTGGTTTAAACCCAACCAACCACGCAGCACGTTCACCCACTCAACCCCCCTCCTTTCTGCCTCCCC
>NDXB01000272.1:0-28756 GCA_002631895.1 Agapornis roseicollis
AATCAAAACACCAGCTACTAAAGAGAAGAAAAACTGACTGCAACTGCTGAACCCAGGACAGTGTCCAGCTGGGGAAATGTTGTTCACAGCAGGATGCCTGCAAGACCAGCCTAGGAAAGTCCTCTTTGCTACTTTCATGGCCAGCCCAAACCCAGTGTGTTCTTCACCTGGAAGCTGGTAGCATCTCTTCACACAACTGGATGACTTGTTAGTCTGAATGACAAGACTTTGCCTTAGTCTTCATCCTTTTCTGTGGCTCGAAATGCATCCTTTCCTTCTGGACACGTTCACATATCTGTTATCTCAGTGCTGTGAGTGGACTTCCCAGGGAAAAGAGGCTGGGTGCAAATTGAAAACTTGCAAATCCATCACTCCTAAGGGATTTGAACATGCATTAACAGGGCTGAATAGGAAGGTAGACAGCCTTTGCAGAACACCTCATTCTGCATCACATCTGTGCCCTGACTGTTGTGGATGTGTTAAAGTAATCTGGAATGTTGTATAGGCATTATTGTTTAAGGTAATCTCACCACACATTGATCAAGTAGTGGGTTCCTTTGGGAGAGTAGAGCTAGTTTCACCATCTTACTTGCGATATATGAATGTAAATACAGATTTACAGTGTAGCCACTGCAGTCAAACTGTTCAGCCACAGGCAGGAAGAGTATAAAATGTACATTGTGTACAGTCAGTGAAATCCTAGATTATGTCTGTTCTTCTCGTATCTCAAGCAAACACAGGACTACTAAAGAATATAGACTGTTTTAACCTCCTGTAGTAAAGTGAAATCACTTAAATATAGCTGAACACTCCCATTATACCTGTTACATAGAGGCAAGATTTAGGTGGTTGGCAGATGTTATACTCTCATGAGTTTCCAGGCTTAGGATTTTTTGGTACTGTGCATTCTTTCCTTCTTGCCATGCCTGGGTCTGTAATGCAAGTTATGCTGGTGGTTTGACTGTTGTGAGCTAGCAAACCCCTGGCACTATGCAGTTCCCTGGGGTAAGAAGGTAAACCCAGCCCTGGAAGCCCTGTAGGAGTCCTGATGGGCATTGAGGAGGGGAAGACTGTAGAAAACTTTATTTGGAAAGCCTTTGCAGGTCTTTGTGTTGCTCTTCCATGCAGAAATTCCGTATGTTGTAGTCTGCTAGGCTTTATGTGTAAATAACAATGCCGCTAGATTTACACAGCTACTTTTTAGCACTGCTTCTGTGTAAAAACAGGCCTCTACAGTGCCTTTTTATGTGGAAATCTTGTAGCTGGGTGTGGTGGGGAAGCCGTTCAGTGACTCATACTGTAGGGAATTCCCTGATGAATTAGAGTATTTTTACTTCTGGACTTGTGCACAGTTTCCTTTAACGCTGGAGCAAGCGGCAGATAAGAGCAGACTACAAAGGCCCATTCACTGTTCAGCCACTGCATGTTGAAATACGGTGTTTATGCTTTGCAGAGCTGACAATCCACCCCACATAACGCAGTAAGTTCATGGTATTGTCGTCATTAGCAATCCCTAGTGCTCCAAGTGTCACAGTGCTGAAAAAAACCAAGGCTGAAGTGGTTGGTGGTGAAGTGCACCCAAAGCAGGGATGGCTATAAATAACATTGATCAGTCTGTAAATGTCAGGCTTCCTGACAAAACCCAGTGTCTTTGGCTGGTGGCAGTGCTGATGGCCACCTGTCAGTGGAGCACTGAACCTGGGCACATCAGAGCCTGTGTGAAACGGGGGTTCTGGCTCCCTAGGCACTTGCCACACTCCTGTGCTGCCTCTTTGGAGGAGGGATTCAAGGGTACTTCCTCCTGCCCTTGGCATGGGTCCCAGGTGAAGCCTTGGCTGTGTCGGGTCAACCACTGCTGCTGGCACCAGAGGAGCGGGGACTCCTCCATGGACTCTGCAGGGCTTTTGCACTGTGGTTCTGTGCAGGGCACTGTTATGTTTTTATTTCCCTTTTGTAAAAAAAACCTAAACCAAAACACAAAATCCCGACAAACCATCAGAAAACAAAGCAAATCCAATATAATACCTTGACACAACTTTCTAGCTATATAGAGATGTCTTGCTGTTCAAAATATCACACTGTAAATGCCAAAACAAAGCCAGGCATTTGGTTTGGAGAAGACACTTATTACTTGGTAAAAAGTAAATAGTGAAATGACATGGAATGAAATAAGATCTTTGGAAAAGCTGGTTTCTCCCTTTTCCTCCCTGCCTCCTCCTCTCCTTCCTCTCCTGCCTCCATATCCCCCCACTCCCTGTATAACAACTGCCCGTTTGGGTACGGTAATTCCAGAGAGTAAACTTTAACGGGAATGCCTGAAATGTGTCTGCTTCAGCTTTGTGTTATGTCTGTAATTTGAATTATTTGCATTTTGGAAAGGTATAAATTGCTCTGGTGTACTTTGGTTGGCCGGCGGCCAGGAGGGAGTTGCCTTGGGCCCCGAACCAGGCAGGCTGCTGCAGATGTGGCAGGCTTACAATGGAAACTTTTGTGGTCGAGCAGCCCTCACTCCTCCAGCACACGCTGACAGGAGGCGGCATCCCGCCTGCTCGCCAGGGTCCCCGGCGAACGGGCACTGGGGCAAAACTGTTCTCTGCAACATAAGCAGATTGTCTTGAAGTTCAGGACTTCTACGGATGGTTGTGAAGCCATTATTTCTTTTTCTCCTTGTTATTATATTTTTAGGGTTTTTTTTTATATTTCAGCTGAACTGTATAAACCTGCAAAACATGTTTACTGTAAGAGGTTGACGTAGTGATCTAAGGTTTCCCTCCTGGAGCTGGTCCCAGTCTGTGGGCGTTGAGATTTCCCTCTTGGTTCACCAGACGTAATATGAGGAATTGTCTTCCCCCCCCCCCTTTTTTTTCTCTGTCTCTTGCTTCATAACAACTTTTCCTCCCTGTGTTTTTGTTAAATGAAATGTCACTAGCTGTTAATGAGTTGTCTATTCCCTACTTCTTGCCTCTCTTCCCCTTCCCCTCAGTTGCTGAGCAGCAATGGTCTGGACAGTCTCAAGGGAATTTCTTGGAGCAAAACCCGTATTGTTCTTACTAGCTTCCAAAGACGAGCCATGGCTCTGGATTTCTATTTTGCTAATAGTTTAGATTACAGCATTTTAAATATTTCTGAACAAACTCTCTTTGTCATCATAAAAATTTCAAAAGCGCATAAAGGCAGTGCTGTGTGAAGTAATTGAAAGATTAGCTAGAGATGGAATCTTTTTGAATTTTACTGAAGTATTGGCAGGAAATAAAAACCAGAAACCTGAATCAGATCATTCCTCTTGCAAAGCAGAAATTAAACACAGCAAGAAAGCTGAACTTCTGGTAATCCATTTGTGAAGGCAAATTGAACACATTAAATACTAGTCTGGGTGTCTGTAGATTGGAAACAACAAAAAAAACCAAAACGCGAACGAACCCCTTACAAAGAAGAAGAGCAAAATGTGTCAGTGCCGGTGTTATGGTAGCATTATATTGCTTTTAGCACTGATTGAATTAATTTGGAGGGGAGGGGTAAGGGGGTGAGGTGGAGCTACAGGGGCTCTATAGGGAGAGGGCTGGAGATGAAGGAGGCTGCTTCCAGACAAGGGATGTGTCCTGGCTTGCTGAATTTCGATCAGCTTTTTTCTACTGACAGCTCAGGGGAAGCATCTGTTGGATAAATTGTGAAGTGATCGCCAGTCCTCTCGAGAAGTCTGCTTCAATTCTGGTGCTCTCCGAAGGCATCGTTAAGGAGAGTCGAGCACAGTCTGGCTGCTCCTTCTCTCCCCCCAGCTGAACGTGGCAGTACCAATTAAAGGGATTCCTTTTCCAGGATCACAATTTAAAATGTAGGAAGAAGCTAAGGGTGGATCTGCTAATTGTTTCCTACAGAAAGACTTGCCAAATCCACTGTGCTGTTTGTGCTGCACCTTTCATGTTGCACTTCTTTCCATGCATTAAAAAGAAAGGGGTTTTGGACATTAAAACAATCGCCAGGGCTAGTCCTTCAGCAGCATTCCTTTCACAGTGGGACAGCTGTACACAGAAATATTATTTACAGACACTTGTAATAAATCAGGCAGTTCTAAATGCGTCACCTTCATCCTGGCCATGAAAGTGAAGAGAGAAGAAAAAGTGCATTCAGTCTTTTTACCTTCCCAAGAGCTGTTTTTCTAAGGCAGGTCCACGTCTATGTGATGAAGTTCAGAATAACTAATATTTGCATTTGCATGTCTGATGCTGCAATAAAGGTACAAAAGAGATGACATGAAGTCTCATTTTCCTTTCCATTCTGGTGACATCTGACAATGGTGCGACTCAGGAAGCTGCATATATCCCCACTTCCAAGTTAGCAATCTGCTTGTGGCCTTCCGTACATGTTTGTGTTTTTCTAGGCTTGCAGAATGGAAACCGTATGTTTTGTATTATTTTTCTGTTTTCTGTTGAGTTTTGAAGCCGTAAGGAAATAAAAATACCTGTTATTGACCAGTGACTCCTGTATTAGTGAGGGACAGGAAAAACGACCAGATAAAACCAAAGAAAAGTTCAAAAGAAGGGTCCCAGAAAAAGTGATAGCTGTGGCTTAAATCCATGTTTGCTTGAAAACAGAAATTTAGTAAATTAGGGGGACCAAACACGCTACTAGAAGCAGCTTCAGAAAACTCTGAAGTGGGACCACTGTAGCTGAACTAAACCAACTTTAAAATGAAATCAAAAGCTGTATTTCCAAGCCTGTGGCCTTGCCTTTTGATCCAAGAAGCAGAATTATGACAAGCCAAATTAGGAGTATATTAAAATTAAATACTTCATGGCTGAGGAGCTTCTTTAATACTGCTTGTTTTGTTTTGTAGTGATCAAAAGGCCTCACAGGTAGCAGTGTATTTTTTCTGAAAGTTTGGGAAACTGAGGTGCAGAACAGTTTTTTGTCCAAACTAGTAGCAGGCTTTCCCCCATTGCAGTATTATGCACTGTAGACTGTGGTTCCTTCCCCCCTTCAGAAAAGTTAAGTAAGTGGACTTCCATTGCTGGTTATCCAGATGGCATCCTGGTTGGGCAACACTTGGACAATGCGTTTTGAGAGCTGTTTTTCATATATGCAGTGCCCCTTCAAAGAGATTTTTTTTTGCGAAAGTCATTCTTTTGTTGGCTTGGGAGAGGAAAAAAGGACGGAACTAGATATCTTTTTCTTTTGTCTTTTAGATGGTCACCATGTGTGGGAAATGGAAGCCAAAACCGACAAAGAAATGTGCAAGCCAGTAAGTCTGCCTTAAATATTTTAACATCAAGATAAAAAATATATATTGCCTTCTCCAGCACTGTTGCTAAAGAGGGATTTCCAAGGCTTTGGCACTGAAACAGAACAAGTACTTAGGCCTCCCCTCCTGGAAATCTTTCTTTAATGGGAGCATGGGGTAAAGAGCCTTTGTTGGAAGCTATCCCGAAAGTAGGAGAGGCCATTTGGAAAATATTTTTTCATTGTCGAGGATGGGCCAGCCCCATCGGCTCATCTTCTGTCTTGCTGGGTCAGTTCTTCCCTTTGCTCCCAAAGCAATTTCTGAGCATTTTCCTTGGCTTTCGTCTATCGTCGGCAGAAGAAATGTGAGTCCCCTCACAGGAGATCAGCCCTGTGGCTGGAAAAGTGTGGCTCCCTGAGTCATGACTGTAAGTGGGAAATAAGGCCACTATTCCACCTCTGCAGGAATACACAACAGTTTGTTAGCTGCAAACCTGCTGGAGACATGCAGACAAACAATTCAAAGACCTGAATGCAGGCCAAATGCTAAGATGAGCATTCCCTTTCATTCTTTAAAAAAAGTGCCAAGGGAGGTTTTGATGGTCATAGCAGATTTCCCTGTACGTTTGTGTAAGCTGATGCCCTAGCAGCTAACTTGTTCCTTAGCCCCATGCTGGAGCATTTGGATTTTGACAGTGGAAGATCATCTACACTTCTCCAGCTCTGATTCCTGTAGCACTAAATGTTCTTGCAAGATCTCCTATCCACAGAAACTAGCATGTTTAAAACTTCTGAGTTGCTACATGAAAAAAACCTTTCCTTGTGGAAAATGGAAGTATCTGGATAATCACATGCCTGTTCTAATTCTCCTCTCAAAGGAAGTTGTGTTAGGGTGACATATACTGGGGATGACCTGCCAGCCAAGCAGTTGTGCTTTCTCCTCCTGAGTTAGGGCCATAAGTTGATTGTGGTCCCAGATCCTTGTCAGAGGATCCTTGTCCATATGCAGTGTCATATTTGCAGTCAGAAAGGGAAGAGATGAAAGCTAGTGATTTTGAAAGGACATAAACCATGCTAAAATCCTATTTTCCTACCTCTGAAAACTTTGGCATGGATACTGGGGTGGTGGGAGGCCATCCCTGCCCACAAAGCCCACCACTTCCCTTGCAGAGTGTGTTCCTCCTTGTGAGCCCAGGCACCTCCTTCTTGCGGTTAACATGTGAATCCTGTTGTACAGCTCAACTGCCTGAGTTGTGCCTTGACCTTCTGTTTTGTTGCTTTTTCAGAATTCGTTGGTGGTTGAGATACCACCTTTCCGCAATCAGAGAATTACCAGCCCTGTTCAGGTCAACTTCTATGTCTGCAACGGAAAGAGAAAGAGAAGCCAGTACCAGCTTTTCACCTATCTTCCTGCTAATGGTAACAAAATAGATCTTTGCTAGTAAAAATAAGAGATAATAATGACTACTTAGATACAAGGTGCTGAGAGTTCTTTAGTAATCGAGTAATTTGAAGATATACCTGGTACTATGAAATGAGAGTGAGAAACAAACAATAAGCGCTGCTTTCTCTGCTGCCCACATTAGAGACCTCGTCTTCAGATTATTTTCTTTCATAGTGGTTGCAGAGAACTGTTGGAACAAGGACTTTTTCTGGTTTGGGGAGCTGAAGAGCCCTAGCACAAGTTCAACTGTTTAGCCACGAACTGTGAATGTGCTGAGCTCTCTGCTATGCTGCTGTTAACCCTCAGTCTCACTTTGTGTCCCCAGAGTGTACACTGCATTTGAGTAATGCTTCTGAATTCGCACAACAACATTATTAGCATGATGGGCTCTAAGCTGGAGGTGTGTGGGGATTCTCCTTCCAGTCATCATGCACCTCGCTGTCTCTCGCAGGGTGAAAATAGCGCTCCAGGCTGATGTTGCTTTTGGGTAGCGATGAAGAGCACAATGGATGGAGATCAGAGTGCTCCATATGAAATACTTCATGTATAGCAAATGTTCAGAAACACCTGTGCCAGATTTTTTTTTGAAGCTTCTCTTGGTGGCTCTGAAGTGACAATAAAGTTACTCTTGTTAGCTGAATTCCAAGCAGGCTTGTATGAAGATTTTAATAGCAAGTAAATTTAGAGTTCGTCAACTTGAAATGGCTCTTTTTCTGAGAACAGTTTCTGGAGGAAAGTAGGAAAAAAGGATGGTTGTTTTGTTGTGGTTGTTTTGGAAGGAAGAGAAATTAGAAAAATTATTAGCTTCATGCTTTTTTTGTAGACGTTCCAAGCAAAAATAGTCCTTGTGAGGGAAAATTCCCACAAAGCAATACTTGAGCCATGTCACATGATGACAAGAGACCTGCCAACCTTTTGCAGGTGAAATCCCATAAAATACATGTTTGGAATTTCACCCAGTTACCTTGTGTGTGCTCCAGACTTTTATCAGGACTTCAATTAAAATAAAAGTACAGGAAACCTTACATGGGCAACCAGCTGCTTATTGCATGTGCTGCATAACTATGCTTCGCTGAATCAGCTTACTTATGCAAACTTCATCCCCAGTGGGTATGTCTGTGTATATTTAAAGTCTGTTCATCTCTCAAATTGGAAAGGAAAAAGTTGTTATGCTCTTGCACAACACTTTTCAGCAACAAAAATCTGTTGTAGAGGCCAATAGGTATTGCCTTGCCACCTAGACATAAGTATTTCAGATATATGCCTGTTGTGAACTTCTGTTTATTAAGTGGCATCTTTCCTTTCCAACATTTACATAGCCCATTTTTTAACATTTTATTCTAAACTATGGAAATAGTTTTCACTGCTGCAGAATTGGTTTATAGTACCACCATTCTCAGTTTGAAATATTTGATGTTTCATTTGATGTGAAGAGATGGGAGTATCTGCCTAGTGAAAGGCAACAGAGAACCAGCCTAAGCTTTATTCTGCAAAGACAGCTTTAATTATGGTAATTTTTGAAAACACTGGGGATCTGGTTTGTCTGTTTTGCTGATCTAAATTAATGTGAAATATTTTTGTTTCAGTGTAAGGAAACCTGAAAGAAAAAACATAACACCAGGGCAGGGTAAAGGGAAGCAGGTATTCATAGTAAATATGCCTCTCCCCCCTACCTTCCTGTTTGGTTCTCCATTCGTGTTCTCTTAATATATATGTATATATGCATATAGGTAATTGAAAAACATCTTACATTCTTTGTGAACTTTCTCATTAACAGTGGTAATAGTGAATGTGCTTCTGCAGTCATCAGAATTAACAGTATAGTATGTTTTTATTATGCCTGTGTTGTAGATGGTTTGCCATTATATTGATGGTGGTTGTTTCCATCATGCCTTTCAAAGGTAGATATGATCACCTTGGCTACATATTGAGAAACTATGCACAATGACTGAATCAGTCATTTACACTGCTGTATTTCTAGGAGTCATTTTAGGATGTTCTGCTTTATTTGATTTCAGTCACAATATTCTTTTAAAGTTTTGAGATATTACAAAAACCTTAAGTTTAGCTCATGAAGAAAAAAATACTTGCTTCAAGAATCACTGAGTGATCAGTGTCAAAAATTGTGAAGGAGATAAGCTCTGTCTTGGTCCAGGTAACACTCTGTTGCTTGTTTAAACAAATCCAATGAGCATAGAAAGTGTAGGGTTTTTACAAGCAAATGTCAGAGTGATCATCAAGTGTAAGATGTGGTTTTACACAAATCAGATGGCATCCTGTAAGCTTCTTCTCCTTCCGTGCTTTAGTACTAGTCAAAATGCTAACATTTCAGTGCCTACCATAGTATTGCAGGTATTTCGGCATGAGGTATCCTTTAAAAGCTGCATCATGCACAGTTGACATTATTTTTCAGCTTAACTGGATTGTGCCAAAGCAAAACACTGTATATGGATTTAAGCATCAGTGTGTGAGCCTGCTGTCCATGCTCCTGGGGTGGATGTGGGCACATGCAGATGGTGCAGCCAGTGGGAGAGCCATGGACTCGCTGTGCAGCTCCCACTCTGACAACAGAACAATAGGTGTTTTTTTTTTTCCCCGTAGCTTCTATCTCTCCTCATTCCCTAGGGGAAAACAGCCAGTGGATCCAGGGACACGTGGACTCATTCATCCCATCTCCTGTGGATGGTCCTATAGCATCTCTATGGAGTACAGCTCTGTGACACGCAGCCAGCACAAGCTGCACTCTCCAGCAATGTTACGGTTTCACCGCCATAAGGCCTCTCCCGTGCTGCAGAGATTTGGCAGGATTGTACTTTATCTCTGTGTTAACTCAAGTGTTTTGCAAAGCAGGGACTTACTTGTTGAAGATGAGTTCCTGCCTCAGAAAAAGGAAAAAAATGCTGTAAAAGTTAAAATCTTACTGCTCTGTAAATGAAAACTTTAAATAACAAAACAGAAAGTAGAGGCTTCACAAATGGGGGCCAAGGTTTGGAAAATGGGCTTGCTTAAGTCTTCAGCCTGGGGCAGACCATAAACCTAAGTACTTGTAATCCAATTTTAACTGAAATTTTGATTTACTGTTCTGCTGAATTTAAGCAATCTCAGAATCCTGTATTAGCCTATATTGTGCTAATATAAGCTAATAGTTCTGTTTCATACAGAGATGACTGTAAAGTCATCTTATTTTTTAGCATTGCTTCAGTATTACACATTGCTGTGCAATTGCGTATCTGGAGCCTTCAGACTGTATGCTCTTGAGACGTCTCCCCAGACATGCCTGGCACAGAAATATAGGTAATTTCCATACCATTCTGGCACAGGTGAATTCCCACAGCTCATATGGTTAGTACTGATAGGTTTTGCATTGCCACATCCCATCAGAATGTGAGGAGGAAGGCACATGATCAGATGCTGCAGTCAGGAGGTCTGAGACAAGCACAATGAGAAGATGCTTGGATATTTGGCTTTTAAAGTCCTTCCACTGCTGCAGCTCTGTGCAGGTGTGCTCTGCAGCCCCACTGTGTGCACCAGAACACTTTTGGAAGATCATTGGTGAGCCCTGCACTTGTGGTCCCTACCCTCTAAAAAAATGCTTGGGTTTCATTTGTGGTTATGAGAAGTGTATCATTTTGCTTCTATGCATTTGTTATACCATTGGCCCATATATGCATTTCAAAAAGGAGTTGTAGTCTTCTGCAGTCACTAGATGTAAGCAGTAGCATTTGAGATATAAACTAATCTGGAAAGGCTGAAGAAGAACAGAAGCAACCAGACATGCATGCTGTGTTTCCAAATCCTGTGCTTTCATCTGCTAAGAAAGCTGAAGGAGTTCTCCAGTTCGGAAGACTTTAAGCAACACAGTGAATGATAAGGGTTAGATCTCTGTTTATTCAGATTTCTTTTAAGTAGTTACATCAAAATAGAGGAAACATGTTCAAGAACTTATTTTTCACAGATAGGAGCAAATGCTGTCTATGATTTACTTCAATGAATATTGATATCAAGAATGGTGAACATAAAAAAGTATTTGAATTTATTTAGACAAGTAGTGGTATTTGACTAAGAAAGACTAGTTTGTCTAGGAAATATTTAATAAGATGGAAAAAGCAAAGTTGATGTAGTTGTTTTACTGGAATGGAAAACACGCTTTTGCAAAGAGTTGATAATGTCCGGTTTCTGTTTCTGTCAGGCTTCTTAATTGTCAAAGCATTATTAAAAAAATCATTTCACTACTTCAAGTATTTATTAAAATGGTGTTGATATGCTGGGCAACTTTAATTTTCAGATGCATTTCACCACACACAGGGCCAGATTTCCAAGTGCACGCCTTCACTCACAGAACTAGCTTTTCTGCAGTTCCATTGCCTCCCTGCAAGCACTTGCACAAGCCCAGGATGCTGAGCTCCTCCGAAAACCTGGCCACATAGACAACGGCTTGATGGGGATGGAGGTCCTTTGAATCTGTGGGTACAGAGCTGTGCTGGCAGCCTACCTGTAGTGCCTAGATAGGCCTCAGTGTTGTTGGTTACAGCCCGGTGGCGCAAAAGTGAAGTTCTTGGAGTGCTTCTGAAAGGGGTGAGCGGTGCCCACTGCACATTGCTGTCAGCATCCTCCTAACTTCCTGCTTCTGCTCTAAAATTATCTTATGCCTGCCCTACAATCAGCAGTTTTCTAGTGATTGCGTTGAGCAGTCGTGCCTGTTTCACCTCGTCTTTTCCGCCCACAACTCACTTTCTAAGTTAAAAGGCGACAATCGGCTGCCTTAGCTGGAAACAATAAAAGGAGTATGCAAAGCATTGCCGCTCTCATGTCACACACAGCATAGCTTTTGATGATCATCTCCTAACACCTCTCACCTCTTCAGTATTCACTGAGTTTTCATGCCTAGGGCTGGCAAAAATATTAGCCTAGCTATGTCTGCAAAATAGTAGTGATTTGGGGGTGGTTGGGGAAGCAAGGCCAAATTCAGTGCCTGGGTTATGAAAGGATCCTAATCAGCGGCATATGCAACATGATCACACCAGTGCCACAGCGGGCACTATCTCAATGGTACCTTGCAGCTGGCCTAGGGAGCCAGAGGAAGGGACATGGAAGTCAATAGGAGTGCGTTACACCTTGGCCCTCCTTAGGTCAGGGCCACATTCCTGGGGCCATGTATGAGGGGACCAAGTGCAGCTGAGCCATGCTTGAAACCTTGGACCTGCTGGAAGTGCTTCCATCCAGCCCAGGGAGCTGCCAGGTTGCTGCAAAGCCTATGCGGATCAGGGCAGGGCAAAAAGGAGAGATGATGGGTGAAGGTTGGCCCCAAGGGATTTTATTTTACATGAAAATATGAATCAGGGTTGCTAATTTTTACACTGTGAGTTGTTACAGTTCATTTTATTTTGGCTGCTAGTTGGCCGATTGTTACTTTTGGCATCTGGCAGAGTAACAAAAAGCAGGTGAGATTTTGTCAGAGTCCTGTTTCCATATAAGAGGATCACAAAATTCGTCATAACCAGGTGCATCAGCCCTTCTGCTCCCTTTCAGCATCTACATGAGGTCTGTGGTGAAGCAGAGATGTGCATTGCACTTTATAGCATCACAGCCTCACGTACTTTTGCTCCCAGTTGCTCAGTCCCCACTAGAGCTGCCTATGTTTCATCGAGGTGACATCCCGTTTCGGCTGTCAGCCGGAGCCTAGCCAGCTGCATCTGACCTGCACGTGTGATCCGCTTGATCTTTAGAGGTAAAACTGCCTCACTGTATGGTGCTCTATCTTCAGTTGGAAGATCAAGAAGGAGCATTACCTGTGCGATGTCCTTGGAACAGGCAGGGGAGGACAAGCACTGTGTAGAAACCCCTGGCTGTGTCTGAGCATCAGGCTTTGTCACACAGCGGTGATCACCCATAATAGTTAATTAACTTCCAATGCATAAAGTTGTCTTTTGGCAGTACCTCCCTTTTCAAATATTCCCCTTCACATGGCAAAACCCAGCCTGTAGTTTAGGTCACCAAACTCCTCTGCATGAGCATTTTGAAGACTCCCCCCCTCCCCTCCCTTGCTTGCCAGTGATTTCACATGCATATGTTAGCAAGCGTGGTGCTTTAGGCTCTTCCAATTAGCTTAAAAGCCAAAGGTAGAACTTCTGTGAGGGAGAACAGGGTTTAGGATTACATGAGCTGGACTACAGGAGATGCTTATTTTTGTTCTCCTCGAGTGGTTGATCACCATAATTAATCTAGCCCAGTGATTGATCCTAAAAGGGTCATGGTGGTGATGGCTGATGGAGGCAAAATGTATGGATGAGGATGTGTTTTTCTGGCTGTGGTAGGGTCTGCAACCATCGCTGAAAACAAAGGCCAAGTTAGAGCCAAAATGGCTGAGGTCAGCCATGTGCAGACACCTCTCTGGAGAGGGTAAGGATGCCTTCCTGCCAGTCCATCTTTGCATAACTTCCTACATGACTGCCAGGGATGAGTAATGTCAGGTTGCCCCTATGCTGGTGCTTTGTGGGACCCCTGCCTGCAGCCCTTGCTTTCTTACTCTCCTCCCCTTGTTGGGATATCAGAAGTAATGCCAGCATTACTGGCAGTGTAACGTTGTGCTGTAACATCAAACAAGACCTCACCCCAGTGAATCTTAATATGTCTGACATAGCTTTGGTCAGTGCAGCCTGAGTGTTGTGCTCATTTCAACCTCCAAATCAAGGCAGCGGTGGAGCTGCTGTGAGAGCAGCAGTAGGGCAGCCCAAGCAGGCGTACCACAGGACTTGATTTATCCTTTTCCACATTGCAGGATTTAGTAAGGTATTAAGATGAAAAATGATTGATGCCTTTTAAGAAATTTTCTCTTTTAGAAGAAAGCTAATGCTTTCTGTTGTGTTCTGTACAAACACAACCCAAATGCCCTCTACTTACCTTCCACTCCCCCTCAATTGTTTTAACAGTGTATGCACCAAGCTACTGTGTATAATCTTCTATCTGATAAATATGGGTTGGTTAACCTAATAGTTTAACAGCTGTTGAAAAGCATTTAGTAAATGAATTGGATGGAAAGCACTTTCTAATCAGATAATGGCATTGTCCAAGATTATAGGCGCAAGGCTTCCATCTACCTGGCGGCTATTCTTGTACAAAACTGTGCATATGCATCTGATCCTATAAAAACATATACACATAAACCCAAGGAGGGCAGGCAGGCATCTGTTAGGGGTAGTTGTCCTGATGAACAGTACCCATAAGCAGTGAGTGAGTTCAGATACTTCAGTAGATAAAAGCTCCAATCACACATCTGTACTGCCTACAGCTTCTTGATAGATTGAGGCTCCATTTGTTACAGAATCACCATGCTCTGGTTTTACTAACTAAAAAGCAACAGCTTGATAGTAGCTTGACCTTTAAAAATGTTTTGGTTGAGTTGGTTCCTAAGGAAAAATACCCAGTTTACAGAGAGCAACTGTGAAGGCCCCTGTAGTGACTGTCTCACAAGATGCCTGGGGTTGAGTGCCTGTCCCTTGTTGCTGAGATTGCCGCTAGTGCAGATATGTTGGCAGGGCATTTCAGAGAGTTTTGTTCAGCCACTGCCGCTCTTGTGTTGCAAAACAGGGGGATTATAGTTTCCAAAGACAGCCAGCCCATTGCCTCTCCCCAACACCAGACTGCTCCAGAGCCAGAAGAACAAGGGGTGAGGTCCTCACCCTGCTCAAGCCTGCTGGATCCAGATGATGCAGCCACAATGGCCAGAATTTTGTCTTTTCACAAATCCAGAGTGTCTGAGCTGTACATGGAGATGTGTCCACATCCCTCACTGTGTCTCCAGCCTGCCAGCAGTAGAGCTGTGGCAGCAGTTGGGATGACCTGTGCAGCATCTTCTGAAGGAACATCTGGTTTGTAGTGAAGAGGGTGTGTTGCCTGGCTCGAAACTGATGGGGCAGGATTTTGAAGGCACAAATGGCATTTCAGAGCTCAGCTCAGTAACGGAGGTTTTGCCACCTAACTCCTCAGCCCGCTTTGAAAGTCTCATCCCAAATTCTTACCAATTATGAGATGTTTAGTCCAGAAGTTGAAGACGTGTGTGTGCCCATGATGAAAAAGTAGTGTTTTGCTTTTCATATGGTAAACAAAATCTGTGCGCCAGTGCCAGGGAGCTACATTATAGTCTGCACTGTGAAAGGTGGCTATTTTGTTTGATAGATTCAATCAAACTTAAGGGTAAAATAAATATATTATAGTGCCATAAATGTCTGCATTGATAATACTACATGGAGATGGGAATTTTTTAGTTTAATGTTCATCAGGATAAACATCTGTTTAATTTATATGATTATATTTTCTCAGTTCACATATTTTAATAGAAAAAAGAGTTTAAAAACACATCTGGATTGCTAAAGTGTAAAAGCAAACAGACTTGTTAGAATTGTCAGAAATACATAAAATTTATATTTAAGCACTTTCTGACTCCCTTTACTGAATGTGCATGATTTATTATTTTTCTTCAAGGTTTGATATATTAAGTTTTTACCTGCTAGAAAGGCCTTTCATTTAAATGTGGACTTGCAGAACTGCTTGGAATATTTCTCCCAGATTCAGACCCACACAGAAGGACCATTGTCTTCCAACTGGTGCCTCAGTATGATGTCATAACTCTGGTCTCTCTGAGTAAGAAGCTTTGATTTATAGCCAGGGCTGTTGCCAATGTGTGGTTCTCAGAACTTTGTATTAAATTAGATGACATAATGACATGAATCCAGAGTCTAAGAAGGTACCATCAAACCACTGAAAACCAGTCAGCACAGATTAAGTTGCTGATCAGACTTATTTAGAATGGTGAGCTCTGTCGTACTTTAATATTCAAAATTGAGGACCATATAAAATCATGTCAGCCAGTCTAATGCACTGTGAAGTAACAAGTTTAAAATTTCACCATACAAACCAAACTTACACTCATTTTTTTGCTTTTTATGACAGGGGTCTGTTTAGCACAGTGTAGTCTCTTAAGTGAGTAACAATGCTTTTCAGTCTGAATGTATATAAAAACTCAACATTTTCTGTTTACAGTTTCACAAATCCTGGCTTCATTGCCATTTATGAGCATTTAATATCATCTCCGTGTATGGCAAAGTCAGCCACAATTTTTCATTTTAGCCATCTGAGAGTCTGCAAGACTGGGTGCTATGGAACAGCTTTGAGAAAGAGTCATAGCATCTGCTTTGACTGGTTTGGGTTGGAAGGGTACTTAAAGATCATCCAGTTCCAATCCCCTGCCATGAGACCTTCCACTAGACCAGGTTGCTCAAATCCCCATCCGGCCTGGCCTTTGACACTTCCAAGATGGGGCAGCCACAACTTCTCTGGGCAACCTGTTACAGGTCCTCACCACCTTCAGAGGGAAGAATTTCTTCCTAATATCTGATCTCAGTCTTCCCTCTGTCAGGTTAAAGCCATTCCCCTTGTCCTGTCCCTACCTGCCCTTGTCAAAAGCCCCTCTCCAGAGTTCTTGCAGGCTCCCTTTAGACACTGGAAGCTGCTCTTAGGTCTCCCCAGAGCCTTCTCTTCTCCAGGCTGAACAAGCCCAGCTCTCTCAGCCTGTCTTCATAGCAGAGGTGCTCCAGCCCTCAGAGCATCTTCAGGTTCCTTCTCTGTACTTGCTCAAGCAGGTCCATGTTCCTCTTGTGTTGGGGACACCAGAGCTGAACATGGTACTGTGGCAGGGAGAATGCCCTCCCTTGACCTGCTGGTCATGCTTCTTTTGATACAACTCAGGACACAGTTGGCTTTGTGGTCTGAGCGTGCACTGCTGGGTCATACTGAGCTTCTTGTCAACCAGCACCGCCAAGTTCTTCTCCTCGAGGCTGCTCTCAGTCCAGTCTCCACCCAACTTGTATTTGCTTGTTGCTATTTGATAAGGCTCTGCTGAATTTAAGAAATAGTCCGGTTTCTGCTAGAAGTGCTTGTAGATTCTGAACTGCTGTAGGGCTTGCCAGTGAGCTGCCAGTCCATGCCTGCCGTGTGACTAAGGGTGTCTCTTTCAGCTGTCAGATTTCTACTAGGTCATTTAAGATTTGAAGTATTTTAGGTGGAAGTTAGTCAGGCTAATGCTGTTCTCTGTTAGATACTAATCCTAAGAAAATTAACTGTGTTCTTATGTATCACATCGCATTGTGCAAGTGAGCGATGGTAGGAGTGTATATGTGTTATGGCATCTAGCTTACACAGTGCCTCCACAGGGATGTTTGAGAACGAAACCCCTTTTTCTAGCTCAGGTGTGTAAAGATTTGCCATCGATCAAGTATGAGTCAATAGGTAAGCAGTAACGCTAGTCCACAACTGGCCAGAGATCATCCCTGGCTGCTCTGGAGGAACCCGTTGGGTTCCTGTCCAGGAGAAAATTGTGAAGGTAGGCACATTAAGATTTGTGCTGCAGCTGTTCACCCCAGTGGAGGGTCTCAGCCCCCCAAAAGTTACTGAGACACAGGGTAGGGTATGTTAGGAACCAGTAGCCTTATTACATGCAAGTATTTAAACTCATTTGAGTAACACCATAGACTGTGATGGTGAGTGGGTAGCCAGTGAGTATACAGGTACAGGTGGTTCATGCATTGGTTTTGGAAGGTGTGCCTTGAAATATCCCTAGCTCCTGCCTTGGGCCTTTTGCAGTACTTTGCAAGGTGCAAGTAAACAGTTGCCCTTTCAAAGAAAGAATTTAAGGATATTTACACCAACTTCTGACACATTCAAAGTGTTTTCAGAACTACCAGGAGGTCGGACCTGCAGATCAGTTGAGCTGAGTTTGGAAATTCAAACATTAACAGAGTTCTGGCCTTCTGTTACTCCATTTGGTGAAGTTATGTAGGCTGGGGAGAAGCAGATACAGGAGAAAGTGTCATAAATAAACTGTTGGTGTAAGGTAGCAATTTGTGGTATATCTGTCCCCCACGAGTCAAGTAATGTAGTTACTCAGGTGAAATATAGAAGTTGTATTCTCTCCCAGCAAGGGAAGTGTTAATGTCTTAGGTTTCTGGTGACGTGCTCAGCTTTGCAGGTCTGATTCCACATCATCTGGGTCATTAGTAATCATTTCTCCAGGAAAAAAAAAATTAAAAATAAATCCTGCAGCGCTTCCTTCTCCAAACTGGGGCCCTGTGAAGACATTTGCACTTTTTTAATGGGAAGTAAGTGGCTGCATCCCGGCTTGGTAAGATCCAGACATTCACTCTGCAAAGTGTTAAATGTCTGTACTAACACAAAGCATTGAGAAATCAGATACAAATCCTTTCACCGTTTCACCATTAACACTTTTTCTGTCTTTCAGTGTGATACCCATTCTAGTGACGACATTAGCATGGAAACAAAATTTATCATACTTAGCAAGGGGAGACTTTTTTTACTGTGTTGAAAAAAAAAACCAGGGTAAAAAAATGTAATGGAGACCATTCAGTTGAACAAGTTCAGACACCTGTAAGACTAAGTGCAGGTAATGTCTGTCTGTTTAAGGACAGTTTGTTTCCCATTACATGAAATAACCAATGCTCAGGATTATCAGTTCAGAACAATACAAGGAAACAATGTAAACAGTTGTCAAATAAAATGGAGGTCCCACTTAATCTCATATCCCTTCTTCCTATTTCCCTCTCTGATAACCAGCCTACCATCAGCAAACAAGATACTCTGACTTACCCTGACTAGTCCTATAATTAATGCCAGTCTCTATTTTCCCTCTGAACTCAAGTTATGGGCAGCCAGGAGTGTCCTGGGTTGCTTTAACCATCTCCAAGGGAGTTTTTGGACTAACAGGGCTGGAATAGCATCCCTTCCGCCCATCAGTCCTTTGCCCAGTCCAGAACAGGACTTACTGGTCATCCTCTGTTGGTTGCAGCAGGTATCTTTCAGCGTAGCAATATATGGAAACAGATTCCCAATGTTCAAGGCCACTAATCAGACCTCCAAATAGATCCCATGGCATTGCTTTTATAAAGGAAAAAAAGTGACAAAAAGTGTCTGGTAAACCAAGTGGCAAAGATGGGCTGTAGAAGAGCTACAATGAAAAAACCTGAAATGAGGAACCTGCTGTCTTTAAAGCCACCAGCCTGCTTGCCACCAGGGCTATAACCCTACCCTAGGTTACAAGAAGTCAGACAACTCCAAGGTTTATTGGAGTTGAATTGCCAGTGGTTGAGCTTGGGATTATTTAGCACAGGTGTTTCTATAACAGTGATATATTGGGAAAATTCAGTGTTCAACAACCATCATATTTCCAGCTGTGCTGTGGTTAGTGCTAGTACAGTGAACCTAATATAAAACATGTGAGAATATTTGCTAGCTCAGGAACTTGTTAAAGGTATTTTCTTACAATATCTGAGCTGCTGTGTTTATCTAGGTGCATTTCTTTGGTCTTGCATTTTCATAAAAGGTGTGATATTGGTTTTACAAAGCTGTCACTGAACCTGGAATCTGCTTCTCTGCAACCAAGTGCATTAGTAGCCCTGCTAGCCAGTACGCTGCACATGAGCAGGTGAAAATACGATTATGAGGAATCCAATGACAATTCATTATCCTTAGCACATTTGTCTTGAGCAGCACCTGTGCATCTGTTACATATATAGCCATATTTTTACTAGGGGTGCTAGAAATCTTGAAACAAGTGTTACAAGCATCTATATGTAAAAGAACATAAAAGGAGCAAAGTTAACAAGAGGCTGGGGGACTGTAAAACAAGGGTAGTGAAGTGCATTCACCAGCAGCAAAATTTGTGAGTGTTAAAAAAGGTTTTACATGTACACATGCACACACGTGCATTTTTAGGGGTTCAAAAAACTTATACATGAACATAGTAAATGTATAAAGGTTTATGTAAAACACATGAAAATAAAAATGCAGTAAAAGACACTCATACAACATGGGTATGCTCTGAGCTGAGTTTTGCAGAGATGTTTCATTAATAACTTTGTGCCACAATGGGTCAGTTATTCTAGTATTCTGAAAGATACTCTTTGGTGTCATCATAAATTTCCAACAGCCCCTTCAAGCCACAGCTGTTCCTGTGGATCTCTTTCCTGGAAATAAAATAAATGCCACTGTACATCCATACTCAATTGTTGTATACATTAGGGTTGCATCTGGCTAACAAAAATATGTCTACAGATGATAATTTTCCTGATGGAGAAAATGGGTGCCTTTTACTTGTGCCCTGAATATGTTGTAGGAGATGCAGCAAAGGCAACTCTGATTTGAGAGAGAAAGACAACGTCTAAATGACACTTTGACTTGAGGAGAGCTCTCTTCTCTGATTTGAGAAAGCATTTATTACCACTGTTACATTTGTTATGACTGCGTTGATGCTCATAGAGTCATTCTGCCCATGTGCTGGTGGTATTTAATGACATGGCATGACATCTCAGTCAGAGCCTCTTTTGAGACAATGAGTAGAGCAAGCAGAGGTCTAGAACGGGAGTCAGTTTTTCTTGGTAGCCAGAGATTGAGTTAACATTTGTTAGGAACTGGCATTTGTATTTTGGATCCAACTTGGGATCACTGGGAGTTGGATGGAACTTATTGAATATTTTACACCCACTGGCTGGTTAGTAAGATTAAACACAATCATGTAAAAACTAAATAAATCAAATCCTGCTCCTTCAGAAATGCCCTCACAATTGAAAACTTCTTGTATATAGTAGTTTTTCTCATATCTTTGCAATTTTACTTTCACTGAACTCTGCAGGCCCCATCTCTACGTTATTATGTTCCAGTTTACCAAATGTGCAGACATTTATCAAATGGGCCATCAGTAGCCGTAGAAATGCAGTAGTATATCCAAGTTAAAATTCTTGCTTTGATTACTACAAATCCATGGAGCCCTTGGGTCCAAAGCTTCTACTGAAGCACAGCTATTTGCAAATAGATTTTTATAGCACATTAGTGCTGGAGGAGAGTCCAAAGAAAATAGTCCTTTTCAATATTAGAACCAGCTGTGACTTTCTTGTGCTGATGACTCATTCATTTTTTTTTATAGGGTGGGAGAACTAGGCAAAAGACACACAGAGTCTTATTCAAGACGTTGTTTGTTTTGCAAAGGGTATCCTAGCCACAAGCCAACTTGATCATACCAATATGCAACTCATGTTTATTTAAAACTTTTTTCTTTTAACAGTTCCAATTATAAAAACAGAACCCACAGATGACTATGAGCCTGCTCAAACCTGTGGACCAATGAACCAAGGGTTAAGCCCTCTCTCTAAACCATACTACAGCCAGCAGATCATGATGCCCCCTGATCCTGGTTCGTGCCTCGTGGCTGGCTTTGCCTCCTGTCAGCAGAGAAATGCCGTGATGTCACCCTCTCCCAACGCAAGCCCCAAGCTGCACGACCTTTCGTCCTCTCCCTACAAGTGCATCCCCAACCCAGGCCACAGTCACCTCGGACTTCAGCAGCCCACTGGAGGTGTCCCCACCATACAGGAAGTGCCAAGGTCTATAGTTGTGCACCCAAGCTCCCCCGAGCAATCATCTCACATCATGCTGCAGCCGCAGGTGAGTCAACATCTGAGCAGTAGCTGTCCCCTTGGTTATCAACAAACACTCTATCCCAACAGTCCCTCTTCTCCAGTTCCATCTGTTACCCAAGAGCCAACCTATTTGCAGTCCTGCAGTCCAACTCACTCATCCATAATGGGTCAACAGCAGCAGCAACTGCCGAAGGTTCAGAGAAATGAGTCTCCAACAACCCAACCACTGTCATTGCCAGAGTTGCATGAGGAAAGTAATCATAATTTGGCCCCTATTCCTGTAACGATCAAGCGAGAACCTGAGGAATTGGACCAGATGTACCTGGATGATGGTAAGTCTTCCACAGCATAGGTTTGCGTTCAACCATATTGCTAAATCAGTGAGTTCCCTTAACCTCCTTCTTTTGAATCCTGGTGGAAAAACATTCAATTAACAGCCTGGTGGAATGGTGCGGACTTTTGCTGGAATTGTCTCTGTATGGGAAAGGGCTCTGTAATTTTGTTTGTGATAATGAAACCATATTATCTGAGCATTAAATGCTGTTACCATAGAGCTAGCTGCATGAACAATAGCTGTGTTGCAATAATCTTAACCGTATGGTCTTGGCTTATGCCCATGCCAGTGACCTGTTGAACTTCAGTAAAAACATATTTAACATTGCCCCATCCATAAAATAGTAGAATGTCTGATGTGCAAATTGTTCATTGGAACTAAATGATAAACTGTTCTACTTCAGTTGAGAAGGTTCAAATTAAAAATGGAAGCACATCTTTCAGTGTAACTTTTCAGTGGGCTGTGATTTGACATTAAGACTACTTTTTCTTCCACTCTTTATTGTGGCCTTGCTGCCTTTTCTTTGTTTTTGTAAGATTCTATATGTATTCTACATGCACCACTGAAAGGTTAAAATGCTGTGATGAACTTGTCAGACTCTAGTTTCCAAAGATTTATTAGACGAACATAATAAAAGGGATAATCTAGAATTTGATTATATGACCTCACTGAACTGTNTGTAAGATTCGTATTCTACATGCACCACTGAAAGGTTAAAATGCTGTGATGAACTTGTCAGACTCTAGTTTCCAAAGATTTATTAGACGAACATAATAAAAGGGATAATCTAGAATTTGATTATATGACCTCACTGAACTGTGATTTAGCACTTGCGACTAAGTATCCCGCTAGTATTCTGGACCTTCACCTTAATGCAGTACGTGCATTCCCTTCCAATAGCCACATAATTTTATATAACCGTACCATGCTGTTTGAAGAAGAAATGCCTTTGAAATGTCTGCATTGAAACTAATTGGTGCCAAGGAACATCTGAATGTGATTGTCTTTCAGTGAGGATTTAAAGACAATTCATAGCACTTTTTTCTTGAAAAAAAGGACATTTAGTCATTCTATTTTAAACAGCATGGTACTCACTGAATCAGGATTACAAATGAATGTTTTGGAGCTTGAGAAAAGCCTTTTGCTTTTCAGCTCTGGGAAAATGATTTTTCTTAACAGAAGTTATTATTGGTTACATGATAGACAGGTCTAAGGAATTTTTCCTAATTAGAAGTTCAGTTCACTAAAGTTTTGCACAACATATCTTTTGTGACAAGGTTTTCTTCATGTATTTTTACCACACACCTATGCTGTAAGATCAAGATTTCAAAAAAAACCAAACAAGAAACATACACAAAACAAAACAAAAAGCCATGCCCAAACTTTGGTTATGAGAGGAACCAGAAGTTACCCATGGAAGGAAGAGAATACAGATAAAATCTAAACCTACTCTGTAGCTGTCTTTCTAGAAAAGCACAAAAAATGGGCAGTCTTTCTGCCTTACCTCTCCAAAATCCAGCAACCACTTCTTTGACAGCACTATGAAAGCTGCCTTTGGCTGGTCTCTGCTGAAGAGATGGGACTACAGCTCAAGGATGAAGGGTGAAGCTCCTCAGCCATTTTT
This sequence comes from Agapornis roseicollis, assembly GCA_002631895.1. NCBI lineage: Eukaryota > Metazoa > Chordata > Aves > Psittaciformes > Psittacidae > Agapornis > Agapornis roseicollis. Next base: position 23,103 of record NDXB01000272.1, read on the forward strand.
ACTTCAGGTTTCTCTTGGAGAAACAGAGGAACTTTTCTACCATGTGGTCTGAAAGAGATTTAGTGTTTTTGCAGCAATGCTCATTCTCTCTGATGAAGCATAAATGGTTTAGTCTTTACCCCATCTGTCTTCCATCCCCATTTTTGGACACACACGCAACCAGTGTGTGTCCCTAACCAGTCCTCTGACAGGAAATCAGAAGTAGCTACAGAAGTCACCATGTACATCTGCACTGGTACTGAAGATACCTTCAGCTAGCCAAATCCAGATATACTTCCCTTTAGCATTCTGCAGTCTATCAGAATGGTTGTGTGGCTGACCACAAAAAACTGTAGACCAAGAAAGAATTCATAGGCATAACAGGCATAGCAATAATATATAATAGAAAAAGATTTAACTTAATGTAGTTCCAAAAAAAAAATTAAACACCAGCTGTTCCCTGAGGGTGATAATCAGAAGTAACCAGAGGAAGTCCTTTTACTATGTCTAAACTGGTACAGAGGTTTGTCTCAGGGGTCACACTGATGGAGCATAACCTACGTGATCTGCCCTTCCTATCTGTGCCTATGTCACTGCCTGAAGAAAAGGTCATCTTGTCTTGCTGACAAAATGAAGCCCTTGTAGAAATTAGGATTGAATTACTCCTGTCTTATTTGTCTCAGTACTTGGGCAGTCACGAAAGAAAATATGTGTCAGAGGTGCTAAAGGCGGGAAGCATATCCTGTGGGACTTGTGCTTGCCAAGACCCTCTCTTCAAACTATGCAAAGCCCTGGCATGCCTCAGTCACACAATATGAAGCTATGAGTCAAGCTGGAAGCCCATATAGGTCTATGCTGTATGCATTTCACAGAGGCACACTTGCCACCACCAGTGCATACGTTGGTTTCACATCACGTTTAATCCGATGTTGTAACTGAAGGCTCCCATGGAAAGGGTGGCCTTGATCCATCTTGCCCTTTGCCATGTGTTCTTTCTGCTTCTTTTGACTGATATCAGTTGATTATGGAGTAGCAGATCAGGCTAATGGAAAATTAACCTGCCCAAAATAGCAAAACCCACACAGTTTTCCACTGGGCCAGCTCATGGAACCTCATCCTCCGGGTCCAATAGCAGAGTTCAGCCCACAAGAGGGCCAAGAAGCCTATTTCTGCAGGTCAGGGAGTGCAGTGGGACCCCTCTGGGTGGCAGCAGCCCACCCTTAGGCCTCAGTAAAGGTGACTTGAAGCTGCATCTGATATTATCTTATCCTCCTCACTAACTACCTGATCAAGTCATCCTGTCTCAGTAAAAATTGCCCTTCTCATGCTCACCTGTTAGTTGTGGAAAGATGACATCTGGGCTGCCTCTCACAGTCTCAGAGGGCAGCTTGGCCACTATGGTGACTGCCTGGAAACCACATGTAATTGCTTCTTGTGAATCTCCTGGTAGATGCTCTTCACCAAGATCTGCAAGGGAAATGAAAAGCACTTCACATATACAATGCCTCTGTGATGATGCCATTTCATTAAGACTTCTGGCCATAACTGTGGAGTTGGCAGAGTGGATCATACCGGATAGGAGCAACTCATTTTACATCACCTTCTTTTTATTTATTTTATTTTATTTTAAATTTATTGATTTTCTTTTATAGGAGCTTTTAAGCCATCACCATTGTTTCTTGTTAGTTTCATATCCATTTTTAAGTGTTTTCCTCGGAGGAGGAGTGGGTGGGATATCTGCTTTATGACCATATTCTGAAAAACAGAATATTAAATCATACCTGTGAGCAAGGACAGTCAGGTTTTTAAGTGCTGCGTTACCTCTTTATAATTTGTTATCTCACTGATTCAGTTCTGATCCCTTCCTACAGCATGATTTTAAACTTTTTTTTTTAAGTATTTTTATAACGTTTGCACCTGTGAACAATATGAAAGCCAGGAGAGGTCAAACGTACTTGACTGCTTCCCTTGCCTACTACTTTGCCTGCTACTACTATAAGTATACCAACTCTTTCCCTCATCCCTAGAGTAATTTAAAAGTAGTGAAATACTTTAATACCATTAGAAATTACATTCTCAAAGCATCACCTCATTAAAAAAGTGTATCTTCACAGTGTTCTGTAGCTATTTAATACCTCCAGTTTTACCTGAAAGTACTTATGAAGTGTGAGGTGTAGACATTAAACATGTTTCCTGGATTACCAGACAAATAAAATATCTAACTGGCTATGCCAGGTTATGTTTGGTCACCACTTTGGTGAGGTTTGATTTATACATCTAATATATGTATAGCAATCTTGGACTTTTTTAGTTTCAGTTTATGGGATCAAAGCAATATTCATTCCTTTTTGTCTGGAGTGTCTCCAAATATAGACCATCTATACTGCAGAATATAAATGGAAAAAAAGAGTCAGTGAATTTATATAAATATATGTCCTATATATGACATTTTTCTGCTTCTGTAATGGTGGGCAGCTGAAGTGATATAAAGGAAGCACATGAAGAGCCTTCCATTTTGGCACATAAGTTTTGGTCTTGGTAATCTTATTTTAAATCAAAATCTACAGTAGCCACCTGGGCTACTCATTAAATATGCTCTCCATTTGAGTATGTGAATACATGAGTCAACTTGTAGAACATATTTAAAGTCACCCCATAAAGCGATACCTGATATATTATGGCTGTGCTGTTGATATCAAAAGGTAGCTGGCTTGTATACCAGCACTCGTTTCAAATAATTCTGAAATCAACCTCCTAACATAGATTATGGCTCATTCCCTTTGCTGCTTTCACAGAAAAAGTTATTAAAAGTGGTTGAAAAGTGACAGTGATGCCTGGTCTTGGTCCTCTGCAGAAGCCCGTGGTCCTTTGCAGCAGGAACAGAGGTGTCTCCTGTCCTCCCTGCCAGAAGCTCTTGCTGGAGCACCCTGGCAGACAGCACAAAGGCTAACCATGTGTGTATGCCACCCCTGCCCTAGACAGTGAAGGTTACATGACATTCGCGCTTCAGTTCTAACCTGGAGTAGTGTGGGGTGCTAGGGTATTGGAGCTCATAAAAGGACCTCTTCAGTACTAGTCCATGCAGTAATTTCTTTTAAGAGAAAACATTTTATTTGGGGATCAATAAGTCTAATGTACTGTACAGCCCTTTGAGGTGTGAAGTGGAATTAGCATTGCCTGGAAAGGACGGCCAGTTTGGGGAAGCCGTGAGCTGATAAGGTCTCCCCCTGGTCTTTTGAACCAGTCATTCTCTCAAGGGGATGTGAAAATTTACCAGATTTGTATCCTACTTATGAATGTTCTCCTCTTTCCAGGCTGCTAACTAGGACTTGAGTCAAAAGCTGTGCCAGTCTGCTCTTAAACTAATCTGGCTTCTTTTTTGTTGACCAGGGCAGCTCAGTTAATTTTTCCAAATATTAAATGCTTTTCTTAATGGTAGAAGAAACCCCAAGCCAGAAGTGGTGGAGTGTAAGTTCACACAGCTTTCAGGTTGTTCAGGCAGCTGGGAACTGGCCAGGCTCACAACAGGAGATGCTGAAGGTGGCTAGAAATCACCTTCCTTATCCCCATTTCCCTTTCCTGTACCTAGTGTAGTCTGGGTGAAACATAGAACTGAGCTCCAAATCTTTTATTTCACCAGGGTGGAGAGAGTTCAATTAGGCATGCTAATGCCAAGAAACATTTTTCAGGTTGTAACTGGCACTCCCATAAGCTATTAGATTTTTTACCTGCCACAAAATGACACTGAGTTGTGAAGTTACTTCCTGCCGCGAGAAACATCAAAGAAAGTAGTTTTCATTACAGATGAAAATGAAGCTGTGTCAAAAAAACAGGGGGGAAACACATTGGTACCAACAGGAAAAAATGTATGACTTACGTTCTCAGTAGATTTCAAGGTGTATTGTGCATGCTGTGACCCCATTTGTTATATTAATGCACAGAACTTTACAAAAGTAGTTCTTAATTGGAAAGTAAAGCAGCATCCTGGATGATTCTTTAACCAAGGTATATTTGAGTACTGAAGTTGAAGATCTTGGCTTCTATAAGCTTTGCCTCAGAGCTCGGCTTTTGAGATGCAGTCCCAGCTGTATTGAAATCAGGAGCACGCTCCTGTTGCTGGCAGCAGGGCCAGGGTTCCACCCGCCATTGAAAAAACTGTTTTCCAGAACACCTTGAGTCCTGTGTTGGAGCCAGAACTGGAATAACTGTATCTGAAAGACAGATCTCTTGTCTGAAGGTTTGTATATTAATTCAACCTCCTCCTCCCCGCATGGGTGCTTTCATAAAGGTCTCTATCCTGATCTTGACTTGATCAGATCTATTAAATCTTTGTGTAGCAAGATGAGAATACATAGGCCATAAATGAAGGTATCTGATGTTTAGATACATGGCTAACAGAAAGTATCAGAACCACATCATCATCTTTTTTAAAACAAGGAGTCTTTTGTTCTTGTGATTGTCTTTGCACAGCTGTGAGTTTTATAGCACTGTGCCAATGAATGCACTCTTTGCGACTTTTATTTTACTCTGAAAAGGTAAATTGGGAGCATTAAGCCCCCAATAAGTATGTAAAAGTGGCAAAACCACAGGTGAAGTGTTACTGAAAGCTGCAGCCCTGCCAGCCATTTCATTTTAAACATGGCTCTTTTAAAAATAACTTTTGCAGTAAAAGCTGTAACTCGTGGATGTAATATGAGCTATTGCTAATGTCATTCCCATGAATTGCTTACAGTGTTGAACTGTTAGATGTCTGACAAGTCCATATATCTCCTATACAGTATATATGAAAGTTTTCTGCCTCTAAACCATATGTTCTTTTTTTTCACTCCTCCGTATTCTTCAAATACACGTGGTTTGGTGATATAGTTTATTTGAACAGGAACCATAGCAGACAGAATTATTCTTTTGCTGAAATGTATCCTTTTTCATACATCTCAGGTTCATGATTAAAGCAATTGGCTCTCAAGGCATTAAGTTTAGTCTGCTGCTGCTACAATTATGCCTTTGAAAACTCCTGAGTGCACTCGGTGATTTCCAGTAGTCCACATGTCATTAGAACAACACGCAGGTAGTCTGCAAAGTCCAGGAACACTGTCTACACTTCAGTCTGGCTTGGGAGAGCTTTTCCCTCCCTCTCTCTTGGCCAAGCCTCACAGCTCTGGGAGAAAACAAATAGCTTTCCTCATGGAAAGTTTTACTTAATCTGGCCTGGTGCCTGAGCCTAGACCCTCCTCGTCTCTAATGATGATTGAAAGTGTACATGCTACTGTGATAAAACATGCTGAGTCGTTAACATTTGGGGGTTGGGTTGTACGCAATGAGTAAGGGAGGACTGAAGTAATGCGTTCAAGTCAGACCTTTGGTGGACTCGCACGTCTGGGTTGAGGGGTATCCTCTTACACAAAACCCACACCTACAGGATCGGGTTTTGCTGTTTCTAGCAGGTTTGCTGAATTGGGTCTCCCTGGAGGCCCACCAGAAGAAGGCCCCCAGAAGAGCAGCTTACCAAACTAGGTGTCATGCCTGGTTTTCTCCATTCCCATGTGTGCAGTTGCCACAGAGCAGACTTGCCTACTTCTTAGCTTGACTATGCTATGAAATCTAGTAGTGAATTTTCATAGAATCATAGAATAGTTAGGGTTGGAAAGGACCTTAAGATCATCTCGTTCCAACCC
>NDXB01000273.1:0-15465 GCA_002631895.1 Agapornis roseicollis
CCACTGTCCATGTCAGCAACAAAGATGTTAAACAAGACCGGTCCCAACACCGATCTCTGAGGGACACCGCTCATCACTGGCTTCCAGCCAGACACTGAGCCAATGACCTCAACTCTTTGCATGTGGCCATCCAACCAGTTCCTTATCCACCGAGTGCCCCACCTATCAAATTGATGTCTCTCCAATTTAAAGACAAGGATGTCATGTGGGACAGTGTTGAACACTTTGCACAAGTCCAGGTAGATGATGCCAACTGCTCTACTGCTGTCCATCAGTTCCATAGCCCCATCGTAGAAGGCCACCAAATTGGTCAGGCAGGATTTCCCCCTAGTGAAGCCATGCTGGCTGCTACCAAGCACCTTGCTGTTTTTAATGTGCCTTAGCATGGCTTCCAGGAGAATCTGCTCCAAGATTTTGCCAGGCACAGAGGTGAGACTGACTGGTCTGTAATTCCCTGGGTCATCCATTTTCCCCTTCTTGAAAACAGGGGTTATATTTCCCCTTTTCCAGTCTTCGGGAACTTCACGTGATTGCCATGATTTGTCAAATATGATGGACAGTGACTTAGCAACTTCATTCACCAGCTCCTTCAGGGGAATATCTAAAAAAGGAAAGCTAACTATGCTTTCTGCTTTGTAGGTGAATGAAACCTTTGGTGCAGGATTTGGGAGCCTCAGGCCTCTGCATCAATGTTAGAGAGACCTTTTGGGCCCTAAAGAAAAAAAGGTATAATCTGGGGGCTTTCATATAGATTTGTAATTTTTTTCCTTGCTAACTTTCAATAATATCTGTTAGCAACACAGTACGTGTTTCAGTTACCAAGCTGATTAAACTACAGTTCTTTCTCTTGGCCATATAACAAGACTATCTCTCTTCCTAGAAATTCCATTAGCAATCATGATTTATGACTGACACTTCCACAACTCTGTGTGTAGCCCTCGTAAGAACTAAATAATATTCAAGACCTGGTTATGAACCAAATCCAATTCATTTCACGCTGATGCAGAATTAGTTTCAGACTAATGTAAAGGAGCAGTATGGGCAGACTGTTAAGGTGACTCCCTTGTTTTTAACATGTTCTGTGGTGCAATTTGCAGCTTAACAACCTTGCTATAAATGATGTGATTAAGTTTTATACATTTCTGTATATCTGATGTATTTACCCAAATGTAGCTGTCGTTTTGTATACTGTTTCAGATGTTTAGATCTGAATCAATTGTTTGGAGTAATCACAATTTCCAAAGACAATATAATTTTTTTTTTTCAGTGTTAAACTGTAATACAAACATGAACTAACAAAGTAAAGATGAATATATAGATCTGAACAAAANCGTTTTGTATTTCAGATGTTTAGATCTGAATCAATTGTTTGGAGTAATCACAATTTCCAAAGACAATATAATTTTTTTTTTCAGTGTTAAACTGTAATACAAACATGAACTAACAAAGTAAAGATGAATATATAGATCTGAACAAAACCAATTTTTCCATCACTGTATGAAAATTGTAAAGTATATTGACCATTAAAGAATCAATTGAACAGATTCATTAATTCATCATTTCTGGCAGATATAATCAGTTCAATATTTTGCACCACTACATCCAAAATATTGGTTCAAAATAGCTGCCCCAACCCAACTTCTAGCATGTCCAGCTCATTCTTTAAAACCAAGAATTTTACTTTCTTTCAGCAATTACCCTGAGCCATGAGTGCAAATGGGAGACGATTTATCTTCTTTAACAAAAACTGATCACTGTTTTGACTGATTCTGGCATTTTAATAATAGATACTTCATTACAGTAAAGAATTATAAATAGGCATATACTTCATAATGGACCATATAGGGCTCCGTATAAAATGCATAATGTTTACTGAATAAAACAAGATGGGGCTTTGAGCAATGTCTAGTGAGAGTTGTCTCTGCTGATGGCAGGGGGGTTGGAACCAGATGATCTTTAAGGTTCATTCCAATTCAAACCATTCTGTAATCCTACGATTCTATGAAGTACATAAATATAGTATCTTTTAAATTATGTCTTAATTTAAGGCCTAAAATATGGAAAGTAGGTGTCTCACATACAAAGAGCCTTTCATTCCATAGTAAAATATAAACAAAAGTGCATAAAAAGCAGAAAATATGTAGGTTTGACCTACATATTTACCTTTAGTCCAGCTTATCCTGATGTCTTGGCTCTTCTTTAATTGCTCCTAACCAGACTTGGCCAATATGTGCAAAATGGTTACTCAACACTAAAACTTATAGCAAACTGTAAATTTAGATTACAGATCTAATTCTGAAGTCAGAGTTTTCTGAAAAGCTGAAAAGAAAGAATGTATCAAGTATTAACTCTTTAAATTACAGGAAGCCAATAAATTTGGGGGTTTTTTTTATATTAAATTAACATATATGACCCTTACACTTTAATACATTATGTAGCCTACTTTAACATTCAGCAAAGCTTTGAAATATTTAAGCTGTAGACTGCCAGGGTTGCAGTCCACTGTCTTGGACAATACGTTACCACTGAGCTGGGTAATGCTATCTCTAAAGCTTTCATTTTTTAACATGAAGTACTTAAAATTATTAAGTTTCTATTGATTCTGAATGCCATAATTTCTATGAACATCTGATATCTTCCTTATCTGCATTCTTCTAAATCTATACGTCCAAATTGCATTCTGAAATTTAATCCTCCGACATTACCGAAAACTAATTGTTTGTCTACTCTGGTTATAAATCATACCTTATTAGAGAAAATCAAATTTTCTGTGATCCCAGAACGGAAAATTATTAACTTAATTCTTTACAAATTGCACAGGAGATAATAAATGATAATCCATTAAGAACACTTTAATCAATGTCTATCGCTGTAATGTAAAGCACACTGATAAGAGTATGCATATTGCTGATTAAGAGTACTGCTATAGCCGTTCTTTTTGAGAAGAACTTGAAATTAATAGATTGCTAATGTATCAATCAACTAATTTAATTAAAAAGGAACAACTAAGGTATTTTGTGTGCATAAAAATCTGAATAAAAATGTATTAGCAGCCACAAGTTTTAAAGTAAAATAAAGCAATACCTCACATGTAATTAGAGAAACTAATTTCACTTAAATAGGTATAGAAAAGTTCACAGTTCATTTGGTCCAATGTAAATATTGTGTACTTTAGTGGAAAGATTCTTACTAACTTCAGAAGGCTTTTTGGAAGACCTTTGCAGTTTAGTATTACATCTTCCCTTAAAATACACACACACACACACACATATAGCATTTTATAAACAAAAGATAGCTTTCACAGGAAATGAATAGGACTTGTCACACTTACACTTCTGCTTTAAGCATGTCTTCAATGAGTTTGCTGCATGTATATTTATGCATTAGTAAATCCTAACTGACCTGGATCAGATTAAGTGATTATAGTGTGCAATTCAACAAATTCCAGAAACATGTTTCAAGTCCCAGAGTCACTCATGTGCTGTTAAACTGTTTATGCACTGTGAAAAATTGCTGTATAACAAGCATGCAGAAGAAAACTTCTTATCAAAAGGGTAAGCAGTTTTGTGTGTCTTCTGCTAAACTGAACCTCCCAGTCTATCTCATGTCTTAGCATATGTTCTAAATCATAGAATCATAGAATAGTTTGGGTTAAGATCATCTAGTTCCAACCTCATACTATGGATAGGGATGCCTCACACTAGACCATGTCACCCAAGGCTCTGTCCAGCCTGGCCTTGAACACTGCCAGGGATGGAGCATTTACTACTTCTTCGGGCAGCCTGTTCCAGTGCCTCACCACCCTCACAGTTAAGAGCTTCTTCCTTATATCTAACGTGAACTTCCCCCGATTAAGTTTAAACCCATTGCCCTATCCAATACAGTCCCTGATGATGAGCCCCTCTCCAGCATCCTTGTAGGTGCCCTTCAGATGTCGAAAGGCTGCTATGAAGTCTCCACACTCCAGGCTGAACAGCCCCAATTTTCTCAGTCTGTCTTCACATGGGAGGTGCTCTAGCGCCATTATCATCCTTGTGGCCCTCCTCTGTATTTTCTCCAACAGCTCCATGTAAATAGTTCCTTAAGTTCCTGATGAGCTACAAGTAATTCAGGAAGGAGAATGTCTTGAATATTTTCTATCTAGATAATTTTTAAAGCTCTAAAATAATTCTTCTCTGCTATGAGATACCTCTTGTGTCAGAAAACTAGTGTTCCTGTGCACAAGTAACCACACTTCCTTGGTAAGTGCAAAAAAATGTTAATTACATTAAATAAAGGCATTTCCTCCTTTCAAGACAAAGGGATGGTACTTTAAAAAAGTCTCCTTTTCAGTCATACAGAGTCTTCTTCCAGTCTGAACAGAGCAAGCTATTTATTCTAGGAATTCCATTTGTTTAAGAAAATAGGTCTAAATTGATTAAACTAATCATTTTATTCTAACTGCTCTTTTTAAAGACAACTGCTGATTGCATGCCCCTTTTGTAGCTGTAGCTGAGCCTGAGATGGTACAAAATAACCATCTTGCCAGTTGTCACAACTATTTGCTCATTCTTTAATTAAACATAATATATAAAACCGTATAATTTACATCTAATTGGGAAACATCTTTAGTCAGAATACAGCATAGTCTGATGGCATAAACAGAGGCTTGAGTGTCAACAGGTCCTGAGCTGTGGTCTGACTGTACTGGAGTATCATGGCTGTCCTTGCAAAGAGTACTTAATCTTCAGGTTTAAGAACCTCGTGTACTTACAGAGGATAATTTCAGTTAACCATTGACTTCATGAGTGTGCTGTGAGAGTTGGTTAATGTCTGTGTAGTGCAGACCTTAAAATAAAATAAAAATTTAGCACTGACCTGTAGGAGCAACATGCTGTGATAACAGCAAGGTTATGGTAAGGATGGCCTTTAGATAAAGTGGAAGAAGGCATTTTGCTGCAGACTTGTCTTGAAAAAACACACCAAACAATAAAAGACTGATGTTTCAGGTGTTCTGGTGGGGTGGTTTGCCACATAGCTTAGTTTTGCTGAGGAGGTGAATTGTAAATATAATGATCAAACTCAATGAAATAACAGCAGTAAGTTTAACACAAAGGAGCATGGGAATCACTCGAATATCAAAACTATGCTTGATGGAAGAGAGGCTGAACACAGATAAAAGACTCTTATACAGGCTCACAGCCAGTTCAGAAACATTTATCTATATCTATATATTTATATCTATATCTACCTATATAGCAGGCCTATAGGGATGCATATCTATATCTATATTTAGGGGGCCTATAGGGATGCTGGGGATGGACTATTCGTTAGGCACTGTAGTGATAAGACAAGGGGTAATGGGTTAAAACTTAAACAGGGGAAGTTTAGATGGGATATAAGGAAGAAATTCTTTCCTGTTAGGGTGGTGAGGTACTGGAAAGGGTTGCCCAGGGAACCTGAGAATGCTCTGTCCCTGGCAGTGTTCAAGGCCAGGTTGGAGAGAGCCTTGGGTGACATGGTTTAGTGTGAGGTGTCCCTGCCCATGGCAGGGGGGCTGGAACTTGATGATCTTAAGGTCCTTTCCAACCCTAACTATTCTATGATTCTGTGATTCTATGATTTTAATTGAATATTGGTGGGGCTGCTTTATTAAATTCTTTCTGCAAACATCTTTACAGCAAGACTTGCCATCCCTATTTGNGGGGCTGGAACTTGATGATCTTAAGGTCCTTTCCAACCCTAACTATTCTATGATTCTGTGATTCTATGATTTTAATTGAATATTGGTGGGGCTGCTTTATTAAATTCTTTCTGCAAACATCTTTACAGCAAGACTTGCCATCCCTATTTGACAAAACCTGGCAATTATACAGATGAATGAAAACCGTGATGTCCCTCACTCATTTATGTTTCAAGTGAACTGCAAGTATGAAGGAAAACTGATGATGAATATAGAACATCAGCTACTGTACTCTAACATTCTCTGTATGTATGGCAATTCTGCTCTTTTTGCTTTTGGTTTTGTTTTTGCTTTAATGGACATATTAAATATATACATAAAACTAGCACATCTTATTCAGTGTAGCTGAATAATAATTTTTTTATGAAAATTTTTTTACAAAGGCATCAGCTTTTGCATAAGCAAGAATCAGATGCTAATGTAGTGCAACAGGCCAAACCTTTTATTTAGATATTCAGTGTATTTTCAAAACTTTATATTATTGTGAAATTTCAAACTGCTTCTTAAAGTGTCTTTTTTTTCCTCAGAAAGACCACAAAGGAGGAAACTTTGGAAGCAAAGGAACAACCTATTATTATTCATGATCTGGTATATCTATTACCAGCAGTGCACTTAACTGAACAGGCCAGCATCCATGCTGCAGTCTAAGTTAATCTCTTGCTTATCTGATTGAGAGCTCTTTTTCTCAAGAAAAGAAAAAGCATTAAGGTAAAGTATGCCCAAAGGTCCTTTTATTGCATACAAAAATTAACCAGGACCCTTTTTCTCACACATGGGAATACACATGCTGTTAAATTTAAGACAATGAAAATGACTGCTTGTGTACAGACAAGGAAGTGGTTCCTGTATTTTGGGGATAATATCTTTCTCATCATTAGAATAAAGTTTATCAGCCATGAAATTTTTAGACTTTTCTCTTTTTTTGATACATCACGCTTTGCACATGCTTTATGTTTTGGTCTCCAGGTACACTCTTTACAGGGAAATTTTCTGCAGCTAAAGAGAATTTGTCACAATCTGATAAATTTACAGAGCAAACCTCTCTTATGCACAAGTGTTTTACAAGCTAGAGATTTCACTGATATGCAGAGGGAATGCAGAAATGGCACAGAAATGGAATCTTCTCCATACACCATGCCCTGCCCACTGAAAAACAAACATTAACAAAAGCACAGTGCAATGTTGGGCAATTAACAGACCTCTGCACCCTGCAGCTTGATCCTTTATTATCCTGCATGCCATAGAGTGAATCAAACCTATTACTAACTCAAGTACATGTGCCAGCATTACATATCGCCAAGCCTCAATTCACTAGAAGTTGAAGAAATGTCTAGTTATCAAAAGTTTCAAGTTACCAAGCCAACATGTTGGTCTCCTTTCAATAGGTCACCAGGCATTTGAGAATACAAGAATGCTGGAACATGCAAAAATTAGCATTCACAAAGAGATATGTAACACAAAATAGACAGAAACAGTAACCTGAAAATGAATTAGAAAGAAAACACAAGGACAAAACCTCTTGTTCAAATTATGACCATTAGGGGCTTGAATGACAGATTTTGACTAGTACTGCATTAAGAAACACTCTTCACGATCTGCCCTTGTTCCCGGGATGTCTCATTTCCAGCTCATACCTTGTGATCATCTGATTTTTTTCCATTTAATCCCTGAAAATGAAAACCATCACAAAAAAGTAATGAATGCACTCATAGCTGGATTTTATGCCGTTCACTGCAGACTATTTGGCATATTTTGGGGACAGTTTTCCATGTCTTCTAACCTGTCTCCTAGCAGCCGGGTTCCTCACAAAAGTGCTCAGTGAAAGGCTGGGAAGAGAGGAGCCATGTGCAGCTCAAGCTGCATCCCTATTTGCTGACACTCCTTGCAGTATGACAATTCAGGTAACCATGCAAGATGATGATTATTTTTGATGTCTTCTGTATCTACAAATAACTTCATTATTATAGCAACACTTCAATAACAAAATATTTGGAACCTGTAATTTACCTCCCCACTACCTTATAGGGCAAATTCAAGAGGAAAATCAGAGACCTCCAGAAATAAAATATAAAGGTAACAAAAATAACAGATTTCAAGTTTCCTTCTACTTGTGTGACTCTTCAGGTTTACATGCTATCCCTCCAGTTTTCCTCTGTGGCTAGGAGAGATACATACATGTTCACTATTTGCAAAAGTTTTAAGTTAAAGTTTGTTCCTATTTATTGATTTCTGAAGTAAAAAAAATTGAGAAAAAAGCCAAGCATTATTAAATTCACACTTTTTTAAAAAAATCAGAACCACTGAATATTTATTTTAATTCCAGCACAAGTTTTATGTGAAACTGCCCTTTTGTTGATCGATAAATACGTAGTTTTTCATTATACTTCATACACACATTATTAGATTTGGCTAGGAATTTTCAGATTAAATTGATCCATCACACTCAGATCTTTTTAGTAACATGCCTATTTTGACACCCCTTCATTCAAAAAAGACTTGCAACTTCAGAATAGAAGTTCTGATGAAATCATTAACACTGAGCAAACAACAGACAAGCAGAAAGATCCTGTGAGTTTTACCTGGAAGTCTTGGCTTCAAGTCCAGCTTTGAAGAAGTAAAAAAAGCAAAGAGAATCTTATTTCATGTAAGTGCCCAAGCCCCATATCCAATGAAAGAGCAGGTTTTTCTCTTCCTATAGGAAAGCTTGCCCCTGGACACTTCTGAAATGCAAAAAAAGTATTTCAGTATTTCAAAAACATGTATAATTTCCTTGTAAAATCAAAACATAAAACTTCCAGAACAATGAAATTTTACAAGTTTCTGATCAGAAACGTAAAAGTTAATTGATTAATTCATATATTTCTCAAAGCAGCATGGATTTCAGTAGTGCAGTTGGGTTGTTCCTAGAAGTAAAGGTAGAATTATTAAGTACTGTGATGATGGAGAATGGAAAATGTTGTTACAGACAACATGTAATAAAGTCACTGTTTTGCAGCAACCTTTACCTTTTGGAACGTACAAATCATTATGAAAATCTTCATTATGCTGCTGTGGTCCTACAGCCTAAATAGTTCCATAAAATTGTGGGATTTAAGTATCTAGTTGTGCTGGGAGTCTTAGTATTGCAAACATCTGCATTTCCTTAAATCCAAAAATTTAATGGAAAGTAAACAAATAAATAAGAATCTACTTCTTTGCAACCATTTAAATCAAATTTCAACCAGACTAGTGAGAAATAAGAACAGAAAGCAGAAAGAAATGGAATTCAAATGTGATGAGTCAGAATAGTTTTCACTGAATCAGTAATATACAATTTTGTGACTTTAAGCTATGTGAATAATAGTATCCATTAGCATCAGTATCTGGCTACAGGTGAGTCAGTGGAACCATGCCAGTTGATGACAGGTGATGATATGAACTCACTGATCTAATAAAACTACAGTTTTGTATTCTTAAAAATCAGCTATTGAACGTCGACCCAAAGCCAGGTCCATAATGTTTATATAGAAACATTAGGTAGCTCAGAGGACAAACACACCTTAATGTGAAAATTTCTTTTTATAAAGTCATAGAATCACAGAATAGTTAGGGTTGGAAAGGACCTTAACATCATCTAGTTCCAACCCCCCTGCCATAAGCAGGGACACCTCACACTAAACCCTGCCACTACTTCATCCAACCTGGCCTTGAACACCGCCAGGGATGGAGCATTCACAACCTCCCTGGGCAACCCATTCCAGAGCCTCACCACCCTCACAGGAAAGAATTTCTTCCTTATATCCAATCTAAACCCCCTCTGTTTAAGTTTGAACCCGTTACCTCTTGTCCTGTCACTGCAGTCCCTAATGAAGAGTCCCTCCCCACTTTGTAATTAAGTGCTGGTAGTCACCAGGCAGTACACATTTCCTTCAAATCTAACACTGTAGTAAGCCCGAGTGTATCAATCTGAGGCAAGTAATGTGGAATGATACATTGAGAATGAAGCAGAGTAAATAAAAACCCCTTGAATTGCTTCACACCAACTTTACAACCTGTAGTGAAAACGAAGCATCCTGCACTAAGCCACCCTTTCCTGAAGGGGTGGCTGATGGGCCCCATCCCTGACCGTCTGCTCCCACTGGCGCACCTGCCGGCTGAGCTGGCCAGGTCCAGCTGACGTGCCTGCTGCCCGCCGAGTAGCTGGGATCAGGGGAATTAGTTCTGCTTGCCTTGGGAGGCCAGCCCAGCCGCCACGGTTTCTATTCAAACTCCCCTCCACCACTCAAGCTCAACTGGAACCATTTAGTACCCGCATTGTTCTGCAGTTTTTATTTGTTTCCTTCCACTCAAGCACATGTTAAAATAGGCGACCCCCCAGCAGTCTTTTTTTTTTCCCCCTTTTCACATGACTAAGCGATTATCTTCTTCCTAATCAAAGAGACAGATGAAAAGAGTTTATTAATAAAAGTTCCCCTTCAGGAAGATTGGAAATGAATGATTAGTAAAATACACCCAATTTTAGTCATAGACCCCCCTCATAGAGAGGCATCTGTGAAGGGCAGGGATGCCAGAATAGTGGTGGGGACTCAGGCATCTGGAAGCTGTTTGCGATATGGATTAGAAGTCAGGCTGCACACAGATACTGCCTCCAGTCACAAAAGCTCTGTGGAGGGGAAAAAAATATGCTGCTTGTTTACAGTGCTACTTTTTCCCTTTGCTTGTTATCTGTTTTATTTCTTCCCTCACTCCCCTCTCCCTGCACCATTCATGTGCAATTATGTCTGCACAGATATGCCAGCTGGTGGGGCTTGTTAACCATACCCACCATGCCAGCATCTAGGAAAAGGGGCAAGGAGCTGGGCAAACAACACCTCATTGTGCTAGGGACCGGGGTATTATCTGCTCCCTGTTGCCAGGGCCCACTGATCAAACTGAGGAAAAACAACCCCGGCACTTGGGAGAGCAGACCAAAGATATGCATGTCTTGTACTGTATCCACCAGCATATTTAAAAAGCAGGCAAATCACAGACAAAAAAACCTCAAAGGGTGTTCAATAAAGAAAAGATCTGAAACTTTCAGTGAATTTAAAGAGTGGTATTTTCTACAGAGATCTGGTTTTAGAGGCATGAGTTTAAGCTAGTCACATTATTTACAAACGCTCAAACCAGACCATCATAAAATCATAATATGAAATCTGGAAACCATTCTAGTGAATAATTCTATCATACTTGTCTTACAAAATAAGTATTAATCACACTCAGAGATACTACTTTTAAACCTTTATAACGAGAGGCTTTCTAATGATTCCACAGCTTCCTACCTGGTAAGTCAAATATTTAGGCTCAAAATCAAATAGATAAAAAAATATAAGATAATGCTACTTAAATTCTATTTGCATGCATTAGGACTTGCATTAAGACAGTAACCCTCCTGACTGTGAGTGGGCAGAGGATGAATGCTTTGGACTTTTAGTTCATCCAGGTCCTCTGGACTCAGAAGAAATAAAATCAAACCAATGAAGCACCTCATAAAAATGTCTAGGTGAATTTTTAAAAACAAAATTATTGCTTTTAACTCAGTTACTTTCAAATTCAGGTTCACACGCTAGGTTCCTAAGAGGAAAAAATATTCTCCCCTCTCATGTCTTCATTTGGAAGAAAATACATTCTGAAGCAAGAGGTTTTCTTTAACTCATTTTTTGGTGGCGATGTAATCAGGCATTAAACTGCATCACAAATTCCACTTTTTCTGGGAACTTTTCTGAAAAAAATTAATTTAGGAGGTGAAGGAAAATATTTTTGAGGTAAATAGACTTTTGTGCAAGAATGCTTCTGAAACTGTCAGCATTTACGATTATGAGAGAAAGCAAAAAGAAAAATTAACTGGAAGGCAGTACTGCAAAATCATTGAAACATATCCATATAATTGCAGTTACAGGAGCAATATGGTAGGACTCCACTGTTGCTATTGCAGTAAATAAAGCAGGCTATTGCAGCAAATCCAAAATTATTAGATTTAAACTCATGACATTGGATATTCATTTTAGACCTACTGGCTTGTATTAGATATGCATTTTAAGCCTCTTAGATGCTTATACATTAGGTTTACAGAGAATCTCTTCTTTTAGAGAAAGGACTGCTGAAAAATCATACCTTGTAAACAGCATTCTTAATGTCATTTCTGTACATCACTTTACAAAAAAAAAATAGACATTTCCTTCCTAAGAACATAATGATGAACAAGTCCAGTCTTGCACAGATTTCCTTAGGATGGGTTTAAGAGGATCTCAAGACACAGGAGTAGAGTGGATTTCACTGATCACTCCTCATTAGTGCCAGCAAAGTTTTTATTTAGAGCACTCCTTAAAAAGTATTATTAATTTTGCTTATATCAGTCTTCTGTGGAAATATATATCTACTTACGGAAGCCTTTTCAAAACAGAATATCACAACACATTTAAACATATAAATCATATCTAAAAACATGAAATACTTTTCTCTGTATATGGTGTCAGTTATAGATGCAATACATTATGTTGATACCTTCCAGATACAGTCACTGTGTATGCCATTTCTTAACAGAAAGTAGTTACAGTAGTACAAACTCGCTTTCTTTGTCTGCAAGAGGCAAAGACAAGCCAGTCCTTAAACTGGAACTAGGATGAAATAATGCACAACTAGTACCATATTTTCAAACTGCTACAACTATGGAAAGTTTCATAGTTAAAATGAAAAAGAAATCATTTTCTCGTCAGATTGCTGTTCAGGTTCCTGTGAAGAAGTCCTAAGGGAAGCAAGAAAAGGCTGTGTTTTGCCATGGTGCTTGTTCAGTGCTGTTAACTTCACAATGTCTCTGTTCCAGACAGAGCGCAGGTCAAATAATGACAGTTTTGCAAACATAAAATCTATAACAATATTCATGTTTGTTCAGGCATCTCTGACAATCTCACCTTCATTAAGTCTTCTCTGTATTCAAAACATACACCAAGGGCATTTCCATTAACACCACTTTTAAAAGAACAATTTATATCTGAGGAACCAGTGCTTTTTTTTTTTTTTCTGAGTGGTATCCACAAAAATAAAAATACAGTGGCTGAAAACTCAGAGGATAACATCAATTTTCACATCAAAAATCAGTTTAGATTTAGTCTTTGTGCTTTGTGCTTTTTCACAGATAAAATAGGAAAAAAGAGATGCATTTTTGAATGGAACACTCACTTTACAGTTCTTGTGCTTATTAAGTCATATCCTCTTTCGCCAAGAGAAACATTTTCAGATGTGTACCAAGAAAATCACTTGTAGAAGTGATATATATTAGCTGAACAATATTTCTTGTTCTTTGGAGCCATCTAGCTAAGGTATTTACAGAATATGGAATATAAGAAATATACTTTCTTTAAGCAGAATTAACAACTTGATATGGTAAAAATATTTCTGCACAATTTTTGTTCTCTTTAATTCTTTGGTGCCTGGTTTAGACATATTACGTAAATTTGGACTCATGCAGTTACGTACATGTGTTTAGAGATACAGACTTAAATGCATGATTGCCATATAACCATATGCAATACATTCATATAATTTTTGACATGCTCCCAAGAAGCTGATTTTGTGTATTTATATAGTAGATGGCGTATTTATTTGCATTTTCCTTCTTTAAAACAAAGATTCTATGACTTTGTCAAACTGTTCTTAAAGGGTAACATGTAAATATCCCTTGGAATTGCACATGGAAATCTGTTCATATGGCCTTATAAACCAAACCAAATCAAAACAAAACAAACCTAAGCAGGATTAATGTGCCTCATTAAATACATACATTTTATAGCAAAAAAGTTCATAAAAAAAGAATACAGCCTCTGCTTCTTTAACTATTTCCATAATGTCATTCATATTTCCAAAAACTAAGAAACTGGTTTTCCTTCTTCCATTAGATAGAAAAGTTTTATTTGTTTGCTGAATTTCTTAATCAAATTCAGAAGTAAGGAAGGAAATTAATTAAGAATGAAAAAGTTTTTGAAAGGAAGTTTAACATTCAGACATACTGAGATGTTTATGTGTGTGCATGTATGTGTACGATGCATGCACATATATACCTGTACCTGTGTACCATACATACAACAACTTTATTGTAGGTATTTCTTGACACAGTTTTTCTGGAACACTGCAGTTTCTGTTCTCACAGAGTACGAGAGAATATCTTTAAAGAGGTACATGTTTTACTGTTGTGTGGTTGGCCTTCATCCACCATTCTGACTATCTCTTCAGTAAACCATTCACTTTAAGATACATCTTAGTTATTCTAGTTCTGCAGTTACAGTTCTTCTTTCATGATGGTCTGTCTACCTAACTTTGGAGCCAACAGTTCCAAAGGAGAAGGGGGGCAGCACAGGAATTTCATGTGGTTAAGATCTTTTGACAGGGAGTTGATCAGTATCCTAGTAACATCTTATTTCCTTTCAGCTGTGCAGGAGCCAAAAAATAATTGGCGCTATTTCTCTTAAAATATCTATATAAGAGGAAACTTTGACTACTTCCTTAATGTACCAATCCCTGGCTAAAAAAACATAAAAAAAAAAATAAAAAATAAAAATTATAATCCAAGCTCTTATTTCCATAATAAGTCTTGTTTAAAATTTATTACTGTCAGTACGTAATCTAACACTTTCCTGTTTTCAAGTATGGTGATGAAGGAGATAAACCCTTAAGACTTTTTCCTCTCCTCTTCCTATGGTCATGAGGACAAAACTCCTGGCATGTGTGATGTTTAGTGTGAGGTGTCCCTGTCTATGGCAGGGGGGTTGGAACTAGATGATCTTAAGGTCCTTTCCAACCTTAACTATTCTATGATTCTATGATTATTGATTACCAGCACCATGGCTCTTGCATTGTACCCACTTCTATTGCCTTCACATTTGTTAACATATTCTGATTGCTTTGCTGTTTAAAATGAAACTGAAGTGATAAAATCTGGTTTTTGGTACTTTTCTCTCTATATCCCCACAACAGTGTTATTTATCAAAATCTCTTGACTTGCTCAAAGTGATATTAATCTCTCAAGTCAGAGGAAGGGGAAAAAAATATAACTTTCTATGGGAAGAGCAGATTATTCTCCTTTTCCTCTGTAGTCCGAAACATAACACTATTATGGTGTCTGTGGTTAGCTGTCTCTGCTTGTCAAGGTATACAATTCTGAACGTCTTTAACTATGCATTTCTCAGATTAGACTTTTTAATTTTGGGACAACAACCATTTCCTAGATTCTGACATTATTATACTCTTAATCTAATTTTAAGACAAAAATCAGCTAACAGCAGTGTGGTTTTGCTTGTCTGTACTATTTCTCCTAGTGAAAAATTCCTAGATGAAATTCCAGTGAAAAGTGTCAAGAAAAAGGAAGATTACAGGACAAACAGAAGCATTTAATTCATTTCAGCTTGAAAGGTGGGCACCTTTTCATTATCATCAGTGTGGATGCCTACTGAGAATCTCTTTTCTGATGAAGAATCAAGACCATGTATTGATACCATTTATCGTTATTTTTTATCTGACATCCATGGATTTTCTTCTGTTTTTCTGTGGTCTGAGATAATACATACAGTCAGAACTAATACACTGTAAGAAGTCCAAGGTTTTTAACCACATCTCAAATGCAAGACATGCAAGAAGCTAAACCAGTCTGCTACCTACAACTCAAGTGCCCCTCTGTATAAGTGACACTTTAACTCTGCCATTTAAAAAAAAACCAAAAAACAAACAAACAA
>NDXB01000274.1:0-66083 GCA_002631895.1 Agapornis roseicollis
GACCCAGGTGTAGGACCTTGCACTTGGCATGGTTAAACTTCATGAGGTTGGCATCAGCCCATCATTGCCACTAATCATTATTTACTATGAATGCAGCTCTATAGACGTGAATTATTTCTGCCTATCATTACTTTAGGTTAAATTCTGTGGGATTTAGTGTTGATCTTTCTTTGTCAGTTTATGGAGCCATTTGATTGGAATCTGAGCAGGGCATGTCCTTGCATGATAAAATGTGTGGGCTTCTGGATGAGAGGAGAGTAATGGACACCTTTTACCTGAGTGTTAGCAAGCCTTTGACACTGTTTCCCACAGTATTGCTATATTTGAAGTTAGAATGTTGCAGTCTGAAGGGTTGGGCAACCAGGTGGGTTGCAATGGTCAAGCTCAGAGGGTTGTGGTTAAGGGATAGCTGCTAACAAACGCTGTACCTCCAGGGCTCTACACTTGTTTAAAGCCTTTACCAGCGAGGTAACATCAAGTTTTCAGATGGGGGACCAGCTGACATCTTTAAGGGCAGAGCTGCCATTTAGGGGAACCTAAACAGAGAATTGAGCAACATGTGCCTTATAAAATTCAATAGGATGAACACTGGAGCTCTGCAATGATACAGGCTGGGGAAGGGTTAGGGGAGGGAGGGGGGCAGCTTGGAAGAAAAACACTTGGAGATCTTGGTATTCAGCTGACCCTGCTTTGAGCAGGAGGTTAGACAAGAGCTTCCCTGAGGTCTTCTCCAATTATGGTATAAAGGAACCTAAACTATGAGTTAAAAAAGGGAAGTAAGCGGACTTCTGTCTCTGTCCATTTGCTGTGTACTTTCAAGGTGTTTGTCAAGTCTGCATTTCTGTTGGTGGTTGTAAAATCTTTTATCCAAAGAACCTCTGTTTCCTCACTGATGATTGAACTAAGATTGATTTCTCTATTCAGGTTTATATTTTAGGTGCATACAACGATGGTTTCCAGGTTATCAATGTGGTCACATACAGATGTGAGCAGAATGTCCTTTTGCTATTTGGCAGGCAAAAACTGGGACTTGACAGCAGCGTTGAATGACTATGAGCAGCTCCGGCAGGTACACACGGCCAACCTGCCACAGGCATTCAACGAGGGCAGATACCACAAGCTGCAGGAGCCAGAGCAGCCTCCCCAGGTGACAAAGGCAGAACGGCCCTGCCTGCAAAGGCAGGATGACATTGCTCAAGGTAAGAGCAGTGCTTCAGGACTTCTATGGGCAATCAGCTTTCTAGCTTGTCTGCTTGCAAGTTGTGCTTGTCTGCAGGGAGCTGGAAGTCATTTGCCAGCAGCCTATGAATGGTGTCACAGTGATGGCATTCACAAAGCTGCTGCTAGAGCCTGCATTTCACATGTTTGACTTGACATGAGCTTTGCTTCAGCTCTGTGAGTTATTTTGTAATGTGTGATGAAAGTACAAAAATACTTTGTCCCCAAGCAGTCCTTTGGTACATATAAAGGAATTAATTAGGGGCTGTCATAGAGCACTGCTGTATGTAGTTTTCTGTGCTTATTGAGACAAAAAAAAAAAAAGGTTAAAAAAGAAATGAAATTCATTTTTCAGTCTTTGCATTCCTTCAGTGTGTGATTAGGGTGACTTTATGAATAGCATTCAGCTTTAAAATTCTGTTCTTTCTTGGTTCCACAGAAGAAAGGACAGCTTCCATCCTCTGCCAAGCAGAAGTTGAAACCTTAAGAAAAAATAAGTCATTACCTTTAGCAGTTGATTTCTAGTACATAATGGTAAACATTACCATTTGCTTTTCTGTTTGAAGACTTTTAGTAGGTTTTATTTCGGATTTCCATCTCAAACTGTTGGAATGCATTATTTTTAATATACTCATTTATCAAGGAGTTGTAGTTCACACCCAGATGAGCAGGCATTCACCAGCCTTGGTGTTGACTGGTCTTTTATGTAGTCTTACAGGCCCAAATATCTCTTTGCTTTCTCTACAGAAAAGCGTCTTTCCAGAGGTATTTCTCATGCCAGCTCAGCCATAGTCTCCCTTGCTCGGTCACATGTAGCAAATGAGTGCAGTAACGAACAGTTTCCTTTGGAGATGCCCATCTACACATTCCAACTGCCAGACCTTAGTGTGTACAGTGAAGACTTCAGAAGCTTCATTGAGCGTGACTTAATTGAGCAGGCAACGATGGTTGCTTTGGAGCAAGCAGGTGGGTAAATGCTTCAGGTGTCAGCAGCTGGGCAATCTGACATTTTGGTTGACATTTCTAATCATGCTTCATTTCTGGAGCTTGCACATTCTGCATGGGAAATAAATGCCAGAGAGTAAAAGCAAATACTGTGCTCTTTGCACAGTGACACATACCCCAATCCTCTATTTCTTTAGAACTGTATTAGAGAAAACTGTCACATTTACTTAATGAAGCAAAGAAATTGAGGGAGGAAGGAAGACTGATGGGGAAATCCCGCACTAGAGAAGGGCATGAGTCTGGGTGGTTGGGAGGGGTTGATGCTTCCAGTTCCCCTGAGGAAATTGCATTGCAATGACTAACAGAGAAACTTCTTCAAGTTCTGTTGCAGCTTGAGAAAATAGGTTTAAAACGTGTGTTATGTATTAATTATTATTTTTGTAATAGGAAACTGAATAAGTTAAAAATAGTACTTGATTATTGCCATGGGGAAAAAGTGAAGACATTTGAAATGAATTTTATTTCAGATTTATTTGTAGTTTGAGGTTTTAAGTCAGTTTTGAAGGATATGGAGATATGTATTTAAAATCAATGTCTGTGCCTTATGAAACAGCAAGTGTATTAATGAACTGTGAAATGAACACATCTATATAGTGAAAAGCCCAACTCGGAATATACAAAGGAGTTACAAAATCAGACTTTATGGCTGCCTGTGGGATATCAAACAGCCAGTTGCCTTTTTCTGTTGATTGGTCCACTGGCTTGTGTAAGGCTGTGTGCTCATCTGAGAGCTCATCCTTGAAAATCGGTGTGTAATCATGCTCTGTGTGTTCAAACTGGTGCTTGTTCTTGATCAGGGCACTGCATCATAGGGTTTAGGCAGGACCTCTGCTAGTCTCAGGTCACACTGGCTGCTTGGCATGTATTGTCATGTACTCATTTTTTGGCTTTGGTATAATAGCATTAAATAGTAAGTATTTGAAGGGGAAATGACAACACAAAACCCAACAAAACCACACACAGTATCCTGAAGGCCTCTTCTGGAAAAAGGAAAGAACTCATGCTTACATACTTAAAGATGAAGTATTATACTCTATCTATCAAGAAAATATATCTAGTTTCTTGAGGAACCAGCTAACACAAAAAGGACAGGGAGAAACCAGGATGGTTCTTACCTCTGGCAGCTGTGCCAAACAATCCCAGTTCCCATGGGCTATCAGAAAATACCTTGGTACAGTACCATTGGTGATCTACCCACTTCTGTGGAATTACAGCCTTTGCAGTCAGTTAATGCACGGGTGCAAACTAGAAAATCATGGTGGTTTTTTGACCTTAAAATCAGGGAGTATTTGAATTAGAGCTGACATCTTCTAATTTGTACAGATCTGGCTGGTTTTGAACTTGAATTAGGGCTGCAGAAACTACTTAATTTGCTGCCTCTCAGCATTCCTCCCTCAAATCTCTCTGAAAATTGGAATACATCAGGTAGTCCTTTCTTCACATTACTTCAATTAGGGCAATAATTAGACTCAGGCTGGAGAATTCCCTTCCCCCCCAGAGCAGCTTGCATCCTGGGAAGGAGTGTGTTTGTCCATTGCAAGTGCTCAGGGGTTCTGTTGCAGGTATTGTTGTAGCCTGCATAGGCCTAGTTTACTCATGTGAGCATCTCATTGAAATAAACTGAAACTTCCTGGAGAAGAGTTCTTCAGTTCAAGTGAGTTGAACAGATCAAACAGTGAATGTTTAAGGAAATAATATAAGACTTGGTGTAAGCTGACCTTTTGTCTCTATTTTAGAAACAAAGATTCTCTGTTTCATTTCCTGACTCTTATAGACATATTGTTGTGTGAAGAGAGTGAATTAATAGGAAAGTCACTTACTATAGACATTTTATTAACTTCCACTAACATGCCCCAGTTTGACTGCGGCATAAAAAAATTAACAAATGTGGTACATTGCAAGCAAAGGGTCTAAAATCAATCTCAAAACAAACCAAAGCAAATCTCATGAAGGACAGTAGCTGCTTTACCTGAGGTTCTTGATATCATTAAAGGAAAAGAGAGAGGTGTATGCTTTGGTTTATGGGCATGAATTTCAAGAGAAAGGGGAAAAAAAAAACAGCTGATTAGGCAGAAGGAGGAGGAACTTTGTTAGAAACATAGAGCAGTTTGCTACTCTCAAAGTGTAGTCATTGTTAACAGAATGCCATGTGTGTTGTCTGAAGGGGCTGTATGAGCTGTATGCCTATAAAAACCTGTAAAGTTTTTATATTCTCTTTTTATATGCCTAGGCACTTTCTACCATTACATCTCTACGTGAAAGAATGTTCAGGTTACACCTTATCCATAGAGAAACTCAGGGCAGATTTCCTGATTTACTCAGAAATGCTGTGTAAGATAATAAAGGCCCAGATAGAGGAGGTAGAATTTACTGTTGCTCCAGTGTGTACTCCACTCTGTGTGACTGCTTTCTGAGTATGTCTCTTAGAGGTTGGAATTCACCACATTCATAAATGTTTGGGGGTTTTGTGCATCTTAGAACTCAGGTGTTCATTATTGCCTGAACTGGAGCGGGGTCAGTGTGGAAGTAACATGCAGAATGATCTGTGAGCGCTTTTGCAGACATCAGTGTGGTGCTTCTATGGAGAATGGCTCAGACACTGATCATATCAAATGAAGCCGTGTGTGAAAGGGATTTTATAATTCTAAGTATTTTGCTGCATTTTCATTATATGCACGTTGATTTTTAGGCTAACAAAGGGATAATACAAAAACTTCTGTTGTACTGATGAGTTCAAAAAAAACCCAGCAGAAGAAGTGCTGGTCTAGCACAGTGTTTATAATGAAAAGAAAAGTTTCTGTTGCAGTGCTGGAATGCAGTGCTGGAATGCATTTCAATACAAAAATTATAAGGAAGCTGTATGAACCTTCAAGAATATTCTTCTTTCTGTGCTCAGGTTTGTGTTTTCTATGAAGCATTTTACACAGATATAGGCAAAATAAAAACTAATACATTGTTAAGCCTGGGTTTCAAATCCCCAACACCAAATCCACCAGAATTCTGGAAATGTTTGATTTGGAAAATCAAACATTTGATCTGGATTTGATCTGGAAAATGAAGATTCATTAAAGAAAAACTGATGCCTTTCCAGGCTGTAGAAACATTTTCTTATCCCAGGATTTTTAACAGGTTTATCACATAGTATATGCAGGGTACTAGTGTAGTGACTGTTGTAATTACAAGAGAACTGTATTAATTTCCTGATATCCAAGCTTTGAAATGCACGTTTGTGTAATTACATTCTAATATGAATGACAAATACTGTATCTCAGAGTAGGATGAACTGCAATAATGCCACAGAAAACTATCTGCCTCAGGTTAGGAAAGACACAAAGAAAACCAGTAAAGCTGGATCTGCTGTGACCTGCAGGTCACTGAATGCAGTGTCAGTCATCTGCAGCCAGTAAGGCCTAGTCATGTGTTCCTGTGCCATCTTATTTTATGATCTTGATTTACTTCTGTGACAAGAGTCTGTGTTGCTTATGCATCAGGCTAAAAGAGAAGCATTTACTTGATTGCTCAGCCTCACTTATTTCTATGTGCGCAGCTCAACATTACATTTCAAGGACACCAGTAAATATGAATAGCTTTGCAGATGCTACTGCAAAGCTGATTCCATCATCTAGAATAAAAGAGAATGCTCCTACAAGAAGGTGCTTTCTTTGAAGTACAGAAAATGTATTGGTAAATGCTTTATTTCTTCCCTTATTTAAAAAGTCACGGAAAGATTAATACAAGCCCAGTGTAGAAAAACTGTTCTTGTAATTTTCTTCATGTCAATACTTGCAAGTACATGTTTAGTGTATGGAAGGACTAAAACTGAAAGTAAACAAATCCTCTCAGCTATAGTTATGTCAGAAACACACAAGCAAAGAAGTGGGTCTACTGAAATCTGGGTTTGAGTTTCCTTCCCTATTGCTGATTGTCTGACTATTCCAAGTTGGCTGAGTAATCCTCGGCTGCCTTCACCAGCTGGTCCTCTGTGCAACCAGAGCAGCTATTGCTGTTGGATTCCAGGGGGAAGGGGGAGTTACTGAGTGTTCAGGGTGAATCACTGCTTTGGAGAAGATGTGGGGTGTCCAGAATTAGACTTACTTTGGAAGTTGAAAATGTTATTTGGTGACTTGCTCATCTTAGGGGGGTGGATGAAAATGGATATCTGGTAATACAGTGTGCTGAAGAAATGAAAGGAAGGCAGAGGTTAGCTTAGATTCCTAAGGAAGCTGACCTTGTGTCAGCAAGCTGTCTCTTAAGATTGTACCACCGATTATTTTTTCAATTTACCTCTGCCAGTGTCAAACCTATTTGTGAGCAAGCGTTTACAGATTTCATGGAAATAAGCAGTCATCTCATTTGTAGTATTTCCATAAAAGAAAAACTTGCAATGTGAATATTGTTAATTAAATGCTACAGACTCCACATGGGAAACTGCCTGTTTGCCTTGGAGGCCATGGTGTGCGATCTGGCTTTGCAGTGAAAATTCAGCCACGCTCAGAGGGAGCTTGGGGGTGCGGGGCTTAACCTTTGTAGCATCTCCTCTTCCTGTGTCACGAGAGAGTTGTATTAAGTTGATGCTTGCTTAAGTGTAACCTTTTAGTGGTTAATTCTACCAGAAGAAATCGTAAGTCTGTAAAGCCACTTAGTTTATTAGAAGCTGAAACCAGAGAAAAGAAAATATAGACAGGAGAAAATTAAGAGAGGGAGCAAAGGATATATGCAGAGTTTTCACAAAGATGCTTCATTCTTTAGCATCACATAACCTCCTGTTTGTTTTGAATTTGTTTGGTTTGTCTGTGTACCACCAACCTTGTGCATGATTGGGCAATGAATACCTCATAGTGGA
The DNA here is from genome assembly GCA_002631895.1 of Agapornis roseicollis. Classification (NCBI taxonomy): domain Eukaryota; kingdom Metazoa; phylum Chordata; class Aves; order Psittaciformes; family Psittacidae; genus Agapornis; species Agapornis roseicollis. The sequence continues at coordinate 7,067 of NDXB01000274.1, forward strand.
CCTTAGTAAACATAGAGGTCATGATGCTAAATGCTTTCTTACCTTCACTAGTACCAGTGCTGGAGGCATCAGGGGCTGATATCAGAAGCCAGACTTGGCTCTTATTAATATTTGAATGCATTCTCTGTTCTCTGTGGCCTTCTTTTTGAGCCATTCAGGTCAAATAACCATCTAGAATCCTCCTTGGAAATTCACTCCCATAAATCTTGCATCAAGAAACAATACACTTGCGGCTTGTAGTACAATATGGAAGCTTATGAAAATAACAAACCTTTATAGTGCCTATTAATTATACTTGAACATTAACACTCTGAGATTCAGCTTACCTTCCCTGCATGGAATACCAGATACATGCCTCATTCTGTATCGGAATGATTGACTCTTGTTGGGATCTGCAAATGATGGAGGAGAGGGAGCCAATACTTGCTTTGTATTATGTGAAGTCTGATGCACACTATGCAGTGCACAACTAGGATAGTATCAGAATACAGCAATAGTTGACAGTCTTTAGCCATGGAGCATACTAGATTCTGTTAACATTTCTTTTGAGTTTTCACATCAAATCTTCAGTATCATGCAGAGAAAGGGCAATATTGTGTGTGCTTGTGTCTGTCTCTGATTGTATGTTGTTCAGTCATAGACCTGGATAGGACTTTCAATCTTGATCTAAAAAGATCAAATTTTAATGTACTGGAATGTGGCTATGTTAATTCTCAGAGGATTGCTTTTTTGCTGTAAAAACAACAGATTGATTTCTTGAATTTTTAATTTTTTTTTAAGATTGAATGAATTTGTCCATAAATATCATCTTACCAAAGCAGACAGAAATCAGCCTGAGGAAGAACTATTTCTGATTTTCATTCAAGCTCCACTTCCCTGTTGTTTCCCTAAAGGGATCCACTATAACCACTAGATCTGAAAAATGAAAATGCACTGAATTTTTTTGTTATAATCCAATGCATTTCTGCTAACTTTTTAGTCAGCCTTGTGATGCTAACCAAGCCCACAAACATATTTTTGCATAAACTGTTTGAAAGCAGATCACTTTTATAGAAAACTCCTGTTATTCCAAAGGTTCCTAAACACCAGACTTTGACATTTATTACCAATAACTGCTGGTTCATCAGCAAAGCAATACCACTCATTATTCCCTTAAGCCCTCAGGTCTTTCTGCTTTAGGTCTTGTAGCTCTGCTTTAAGCAGCACCTTGGTATAACTTATTACTGAATCTGATGCCACCAAAGCATTCTGCAAAAAGCAGGTGGCAAGTTGTTATTTCACAGCCCACAGACACAGGAGTTGCTAAAAATGTTAACTTGTTATTTCAGATATATCTTTCCCAAAGGCTGTCCAATAGTGATTTAAATTAAGCTTCTTTAATGCATATTTAATTTAGAACTCCTTAAGCCTAGTATGAGATGTTGGGCATTTGCAAGCTGGTAGCTAAAATCATATGAGAATTACCAAATGTGCTTAGTTATTATCTGCTGTGCATCTTTACAGCATGGTAACCTCTCAACCCATATCCACCAGTGGAACGTAATTACATATTTCTCTGTACCCAAAACAAGGAGCTGAGGTCACATGTTAAAGTATCACTATATTGGTGTTTGGCACAATATGTCTTACCTGTCATTACAAGTAAACCAGTATAACTTTGTAATGGAAACTTATTAATGGAGAAGTTTTTTTCCATATGTGAACCTGTTTCTGTTTTGGGGATTTAACCTTTAATACAAGACTGCCTGCACTATTTCAGCTTGTAAGTAAAGGAATTGGGGAGAGAAGTCTGTAGAAGAGGACAAAAAAAAGAATGGAGTCACCACAAGTTGCCTATTGCATTATTCATTCAATTATTCAACTGTGCATTATGCAGAGACCGTCCAAAAGTCTTGGGAAATACACAAGCTCTACTCCTTATTGTTAATCATCTGCTTGTCCTTATCCCCCAAGATGATATACAATTAGTCACATTAGATTAGAAATGCTACATGACCCATTAATCAAGACTTAGCACTTCAGTAAGTGCCACATGGCAACCTGTGTGCCAGGAATGCTGTATTTCCAGTGCTGGCTTTGGCACTGATATTCCTCATGGCTTCATTTGCTTCATCTAGGTACAACAAGTATCTGCCCTCTTGTCATTCCTTCTTTGGTTCATGATATGTAAGACATACCTCACATATCAGTGATAGATAAGTGGTTCTATAAGTGCTCTCAGAGAGAAAAGCCACATGCTATCCTACACCAGAGCTATGCCTTTGGTCTCATTTAAATTCCCTGGTAGCATAGCTGTTGATTTTAGTAGGTCTAATAATGATTTACAATATGGTAAATGAGAAGAGAATCAGCTGTTGAAACAATCCACCTGATTGTAGCAATAGTACTTTACTTAATGGTTACATTCATTATCTTGATTAACACATACATATGTTGTCTCTTGAGACTTTATTGCTGCAACGTAAACTGTCATCTGTCTGCGGGAGGCCAATGTCAGTTATGTTTGGGAATTGATACCAAGACTCATAATGGTATTTAGGTAATGAACTCCTTGGAAATCCACCCCTGAAAGCAGCAGATGAGAATGGAAGGTGTCAATTAATGAAAGGGGTTCTTGGTTTATTCCAAATTTAGAGAATAGTTTATCTGCTCTTCTTTCCAACTTTTCAGTTTTCATTTCTGATGTTACATTTAAGTTTACTTGGCAGCAAGGATGGTCATGATTAACCTTCAACATCAGCATCACTGTATGCCTGTACACAGTACACGTCCTGTTCTAGTATCCGCTCCACCGGTTTAATAGAGGCTTTCTTTTCAGGACGATTGAATTGGTGGTCCACGGTGTGTACAAGCTGCAAACGTCTTCTTCCCTTGGCTACAACTGGTGATGGAAACTGCCTCTTGCATGCTGCATCTTTAGGTAAGGGTGAATCTGTACTTGAAACCTTCTGGCAAAAATATTTACCACTTCTCTGTCCCCAGAAAAAACTTAGAAACACTTGAGGTGCAAAGACTTTCATTAAAAGCCTGGTTCTGGAGCATTATAGTCTTCAAATTTCATTTAATTGTTGTTTGCTTTAGACATGCTTGAGAGAGAAAGGTAAAAAAGTTTTATCAGGTTGTAAAGGAGTGTAATTGGAACAGTATCAAAAACCATGTATCATAAACACCAGTGGTATGCATTGTCCTTATAGAGCCCAACCTAATAGCACTGGAGCAGGAAAATTCCCAGTGCTTCTGCAGGATTGTCCTTGTTGGCAAGGAATTGCATTAGTTCTCTGGCTTGTGTTAAACAGTACTCTTGCTGTCTTCAAGCATGCAATATCTAGCTATTACCTCTGTTGGTTCCTTGTAGAGCTGAAGCATATGGGAAACGGAGTTTGGGGTAAGTTAGAATAATTTCCAATGAATTAATCATAAATACAAGATCTTTGAAGCCCTTCTTCAAATCAAACAAAAACCTGTGAAGCTGAAATTCTTTGCTATGCCTTTATCCTAACCTGCTATGAGGAAACTTATTGGTTTTGTTGCAGTTGCTAAAATCTTCCACCAATGGGACTCCAAAAGGTGGCTTTCTAAAAAACACTGGGAGTTTTAGTATTTTGAAGAGACTCTTCATTTTGAAAGAAGTAATAAGGAAAGAGCTTTTGCTGTTTCCAAGGATCCTTCTGTCTTTGTCCACTTCATTTTGAATTAGGGGGAATGGTGTATTATCTACGGCAAATTCTTGGAGTATTTTGTTGTTCAAAGCCTTAAATTTGTTTAATATCAACAGCTGGCCATAAGGGAACTGAACCGTGGCTGGCTGCGAGTGCATGTCTTGTGGACAGCTCTGCTCACTTTTGTTATAGGTTACTCTTTGTAACCACATGAAGATGTTTCCTTATTTTAAAATGAGCTTAAAGCCTCTGGCCGGTTGTATTTTTAGACTTTCAATCATTTTGAATACTTATTTCTTTATTTGGAAGTTGAAGCCAAAGGAAATGCACCATCATGCTGTTAGAAGAGTAAAGGCCTTCGGGTGTTGGCATCATCTGCAAGTCACAAAAGTGCCTGCAGTTGTCATTAGCATTCTTGTGTCTGCAAGATCTGTTGGCAACTACAGCTAAAACCAACCTGTGCGCTGAATATTCCATTGCTTGCAGCAAAGTTGAAGCTGCCTGCAAGCAATCACTGAAACAACTCAAATCCTTAGTCATTCCTCAATCAACATTTAAACTTTGATAGCATTCCCTCTTGTTACTCATTAGCTTATCTATATTGACTGTTTAGGAAGCCATAGAAACAGTGAATGAAGTATTTGCCAAGGAGAATCTTAAATAATGTATAAGCTATGCTTCTTTTGTTAATAGAGCACTATTAATTGTATTAGTACTTAATATTTCTATTTCACTGTAGCTTCTTGAAAGCTGAATGTCATCTTGTGCTTCTTTAGGGATGTGGGGATTTCATGACCGCGACCTTGTTCTACGTAAAGCACTCTATACAATGATGAGAAGTGGAGCTGAAAGGGAAGCCCTGAAAAGAAGATGGAGATGGCAACAGACACAGCAAAATAAGGAGGTCTGTATGGCCTGGAGACAATCTTGTTTATATCATTTAGAGAGCCAAAAACATTCCTCTGAAGTTTAGTGTGAATTTTAATTGCTATTAAATTTCTTGTGCTTCCATTTTGCATGAGAAAAGAGATACCTGTATTTGGATTTTTTGTATCAGAATGCAAAGGTATGTAGCTTTGTGAACATAAATATGTACAGTTCTATGCCTACAGAGATCTAAGATGAGTTTGGAACATGTAGAAAATTTTGGGTTACAAACCTAAATGTATAATGTAGTTATCACAAACATTACAAAATGAATGGATGAAATCCACAAAAGCAAGAAAATCCCATTTAGGAAAAATTCCCCAGAATGGAGAATTAGGATTCCTAGAGCTGTGACCAAATATTGAGGGGATGTTTCTTAACTTAAATCATCTGTAGATTTGGTTTATTTGTCAACTAAAAGCTGTACTTAAGCACATATTATTTTCTGAAGATGTCTATGCCTACGCAATGGCCAGAAAAGTCATTTCCAGGGGTAACCCTGAAAGAAGTCAAGTGAATATGCTTAAAGATTTGAGACTCCTTTGTAACCAGCAGTCAGTGAGAATACAGCTGAGCTGTGACTGACTTGGCTACTTCAGACTACCTGAAAATACAGTGGCACAGAAGTGTTACATACCCTAGCTGCTCTTGAGCAGGCAAAGAAAGCATCAAGCATCGCTTGCCTGCCAAGGAGGGCATTCATAGTAGTTCATGATACTGGGGAAGAAAGCAAACCTTCAGACATGGGCACTGAAGCACACTAACTGTGCTTGCAAAGAATTCTCATGGGTATAAATAACTGGATCTGCAATAGTGGAGCACTGTGCTGGCAGCAGTAGACCCACATCTAGAAATGAAATCCAGTGTGCAGTCAGTGGGTTAGAACTTTTTCAGAAGTTAATAGTCTTTCACCCGAATAGAAATATTGAACTGTTAATGGTCAAAGATATTGAACTGCATCATGTATGAAGCTCAAAATAAGTTAGCCATAAACACTACTGCATAACTCTGTTTACATTTTATACCAGCATAATGGTAAAGGTATTTCATTCTCTCCCATAGTCAGGTTTAGTGTATACGGAAGAAGAATGGGAACGGGAGTGGAATGAACTGCTTAAACTGGCATCGAGTGAGCCTCGTACACATTTCAGCAAAAATGGAGGCACTGGTGGTGGGTAAGTTTAGAGTATGACAAAATCCTTTAGTTTTTGTTCCCAATAGGAAGGCAATACAGCACAAATGAAGGAAGATGTTTCTAGGACTGTCAAACTGTCTTTTCGGATTTTTTTTTTTTTTTCATGGTAGAATATAACAATCTAACATCCCATTATAATATCTAGCATTTTGATTAAGTTTCCTTGTACAGCTACCACACTAACCTGAGGTTAGTTTGCACCCAAGAGTCTGGATTTTGTTAATCCTAATTTGTGGGTCTCTGGAACCAGAGTGTTGGCAGTAGCATTTCAAGGAGATGAAGCACCCTGTTCCACTGAAGCTGCAAAGCTCTTTGAGGAAGGTTTAGCAGGAAGACAGCCACTGCTCAGATGTTTTCACTAGAATATGGGATGACAGAGTAACATCACCTCTTCTAACAGCATTCTGGAAGAAAGTAGTTTGTGCCTGAATATCACATTTTCTGTGCATTAGCACAGCTTTAAAGCCGCCTTCTTATATTCATACATATTTAGCTTTATAATTCAGAGAGAAAATATTCTGAGAGACGTTTTTTGAGGTCAAGTCATCAAGTAACTCTTCAGGTTTTCTGCTTTTAAAATGCTGCTAGTCCCAAACATTGAAGGGCAAAAAAGTAATATTTTTGGTATTAAAGATTAAATATTTGGATGTAGTGCCTTTTTAAACAGGAAGTGGAATATTGTATTGTATTTTGTAGTCTCTTGAAGCCCTTCTGAAAAATCAGTGTGCTACTTCAAGCTTTGAACAGTTATAAAGAAGTTCACCTAAAAACTGCAGTAATTAATATTGCACTGAAAGGAACGGTTGCCCTTTTTTTGACTATTCAAGCTTTTACTAAACCCCTGTAACAAAAACAATTCTCTCAATGCAAGAATTATTTAAGGATTATGGGGAGGATTATATTGAATTAATCTGATTCACTGTCTTCCTGGTAAAAGTCAGTGTTGCTGGAAGGCTCTGTGTAGGGTATGTCTGTATTTCTAAGAAACCACATCAGATGCTTTTCTTACTTAATGTCACATCTGTTGATCTAGGTTGATTCCATGGGAGTGTGGCTGGTGGCAGGGACTTTGATTTGTAAAGTTGCAATGTGTGCCAGTTAGTATCCCGTGCCAACAGGGCAAGCAAGGAAAGAGTGCGTTTTCTTGAAGACCAGCTTAGTATGTGTGCTTTGTATCATACTCAATAGCATTCTAGTCAAGTAGCTTATTATAAACAGTACCAGATAATCTGGTGGTCACAGGAACAACGCAATAGTGTCTGCTGCCAACATGTGTTTAGTTTAGATGTGTAGAAGGTGTTGGAAAAAATGGATAGAAATACATTTGTGGGGGAGGGAGGGTGGAAGTTTGGGATGAAATAGTACCTACAACATTGAAATATCCCAGTCCACATATAGAATCTGCTTTAAACATCTGGTACATTGAAATACCCCTCGCTTCCAGTGCAGTTGATTCGAAAGTACAAGATTATTGACCAGCTTTAGGAAGGCAGAAACTTTAGGTTTTGTGTCCAGTGTTTACCACTAAAAATATTCAGTGGTGGTTTATTCAGTGTATACTTTTCTCTAGCCACTGTTCTCCCTCAGAGAAAATGGCATGTGGTGGTAATTGACAAAATAATGCATATGGCACAATGAGAATGATAACATCTTTAGAAAACATTCTCTGGGCTTTGAAAAGAATATTATACTTTCCTATTAACCCTGTCAGGGATGGGTACATCTACTCATGCAGAAGGACACCATTTAGAAAATTCTCAGCCATAATGTGTCTCATTTTCTTTGATTCTGAGGCAAAAGGAACCCTCCAACAGATTGGTTTCATTTTACTCTCTATCTGGTTTCCCATGTTTGTTGATACTTTCCTGTTGATATGCCCTTGTCTTCTAATGTAGTTCAATTCACATTTCTGTTCACCACTAGTATTTTCTGGCCTTATTCTGTTTCCTTCTGTACGTTTCACATACTATGTAGTTTCAGTATCTGCCAGCCAGAGATATATTTGCCAGTGAATGAACAGACACTTAAACAGGGAGTAGTATCACTATTGCATAAAGAATTGATTTAATTTGGTTTTAAATGTTCTCATCAGGGTTTGCATTTATCTTTTCGCCAGTCAAAATAAAGTAAGGGTAAATAGACAATAGTTAATGTTTCTTTTAAAATAGTGATACAGAAATCAGGCAAGAAACCAAGCCTATTGAAAGTGTAAATATGTGTTTCTCTTTACAGTCATTTCAAAGACAGAAAGAATGTGACAGAATGAATTCTTTTTCTGAGTTTAATGTACCCTTGAGATGAAAAAGGAGTATCAAGATCCTGTTTTTGAGATGGGGTATATTATGTTCTCTAGTTAGGCATCGTATTAAGAAAGCTTGCCATTTAGTCTTTGAATTGTAGACGAAAGGTTCTCCTTTGGTGTCAGAATTAGCTACAATATCAGAAGTTGTATCTGCTTCAAAAGAATTCAGTGACAAGGCTATGTCTGGGATTCTACTGCCTCATTCACCCCGAAGTTCCTCTGTTATTTTTGCATGAACTGCACGCAAAGGAGAACAGCAATTGTTGCTACGTCTCTAAAGATTCCTTCTTTGAGAGCACTCTTGCTCAGAGGCTTGGAAGCTGGGGAAAAAGGGAACACAATAAAACCTGGTTCTTCAGTTCTTGTTTTCAACATATAAAATCCTTCAAGCACTAAAGCAGAGCCAGCTCAGTAACTATGAAGCAGATTCTTGTTTTGAAACAGACTTGTACATCTTCCTGTAAATATAAAAAAATTCAGATCAATGTGCTTGTTTCATTTATCTCCATTTTCAAGCAAACCCAGGAGTGTTAGACTGGAGGAACTGCTCTGGAAAAAGGAAAATGTCTTGTGCCCTCTGGTTTTGTTAAGCACCTGACTGCTTTAATCCTGCTGAAGAGACAATTCCAATCCATCCCTTCATTTTGCAGACTGTTGTCAGAGATTTCAAAGCCTGTTCTAGTGTGGCATTGAATATCACAGTTATTCACTTCCTGAAAACCTAGCAGAGCTGAAAGCTAGATGTCATGGTGTGAGCTAATATAGGTTTTGAAAGTGGATGTTATGCTTATTTAGTATTATCTGTCACCTTCTAGCTAGCTGCCTCATATGCCCTTGGCATAATCCTATTCATAAAGTCAGGTGATTGTACATGGGGAAGAATGGAGGGAATATTGCTGCAATCTTCCTGTATATCATTAGAGATTTGTTTAAGGAAGAGACCCAGAACATTTAAACAGGAGGTGCCTCTTAAATGCATGTAATCTCTGAGCTTTGGGACTCTGTTAGCTATTTGGAGTATTTCAACATACAATTCTTCATACAAAACTACTGCAGACATCAGAGACCCTCATCTTGTAGAGAATTTAGTTTAGCTCATTGAACAAAAACATTGCTTTAAAACTATTTTTATTTGATCTGGTTGTTTGTTGTACGAATGCTGTCCCATTGTAACTGTATATGCAACACTTCCAGGGTGCCTAAAGAAAAAGGTTCATTATAACAGTGCATCATCTGCTTATCAGATGAAGTTTCTGCTGGCCAGTAAGTCTGTTCATCTTGCCTCTTTTCAGTTGATGTAAATTGAACTAAGCCAAACACAGCCTGGAAATAATCCAGTTGCTGTGGAGATTCATATTTGTGAGTTCAGGCAGCCCTTCAGATCCGAAAAGAGTGGACACCCCACATCCTCCAGAAGAGAGAAAATTCAAGGCAAAGGAGGATACAGAATCGTGTCATGTTAAAATCACTAATACCTACATAATGATTGGGTTTTTCCTTATTTAACAAGTCTTGAATTCAGGATACTTCCTAGTTGGCAGATGGTTGCATCTCACATGCCACAGAACATGTTTTACACAAAAACTTGCATTCCCACACAATTAAATACAAAATAACAGTAACGTGTGGAAAGCTGATTTAGGTTTTCTTTTATTACTTGCCTTCAAAACTCTTTCCTATATGTTATTTCTGCCTGAGAAACAAAAATTGGACTTGAAGCTTCTCATCTTCTTCAGTCAATGCAATATATCATTTATTCCCCACCCAAAGAAAAGAAGGGCAGTGTCCCACTACAGAGCACCTGGCTGTAGGTGGCTCTGCTGGAACAGAGGTGTTGCCAATGTGACCTCTGGAGCTCCCTGTGTGTCCATGAAAATGAGCAATGGAAAACAGATGTGTAACAGAAGAGAATGGTTTTTAAATGGGCAAATATGATCGTAAATAGTGATTTAAGTGATGTGATTGGTGATGTGATACTGAAGAGTGAAGAAAGCCAGTGGAAATTTGGACTTCAAGTGAAGTCAGGCTTGACATCAGCTGACCAATGGGATAAAGGTCCTTCTGATACAGCTGCATCTGGAACATGCCTTTCACTTCTAGAAACCTCATTAACTGGGAGATGAACAATAATTTGAGGAGTTGAAGAAAACTTCTGGATTGATAGTCTGGAAATACTAATGTGATATAAGGATACAGGGAAAGAGAGGTGTCTCATGGCTTGACCCAAGAATTCACATCCTGCATCAGCCTACTGTTAATGATCCATCCTGCTGTGCTCCTAAGTTGTGGTGAAAGTTTTAATATAAAGTCCAAGGGAAAGGCTGGATGCCATCAGACCTGTGAGGATGTTACTGTGTTGGTCCCACATGCTCTAGAGCAGTGCCCACACAGTTCTTTTCAGTTAACTATTCACATGTATGAAAATTAATGGCAGTGAATTATGGAAGTTCTCTGCACACCTAACACTGGGAGGACAATCACTGCCTTTGTTCAAGAGTGTCTGGGTTATGCTGCCCACCTTCATTTGTCATGCCTCAGAAGCTGTATTCTGTGTGTATCATCTTGCAAAGTGGCACTCAGCTGTGAATTCTCATCTTTGATGTGCTCTGCTTCCCACAACCCTGCCGTTTTTCAGTCTCCCTCCATCTAGGGTGTTTATTTCTGTCTTTGAGGCAGAGGCAAAGCTTTAAAATGTTATAGTGACATTAATGACGTTAAACTAGAAAAATAGGGAAGGAGAAAACAAACCAAAAAATCTATAAAATGCTTATGAAGCCATACAAGGACGTGTAAGTGTTCAGCCAGAGAAGTGAGGAATTGAACAGGTTTGTTCTTGCAGTCTGGAGAAAAGAATGATCTGTTTTGTAAAGGATAGACTTTATAGGTTAGATTCTAACGGTGCTGGGCATTTCTGTTTCCTGGAAGGTTGCGGGGCTGATCTAAAGCACAATGATGCTAGTGGGAAAACCTCTTTTTTAACTGTAATTTCAAGTCAGGTTTCATTTTTACCCTTTTTGGGTGGAAAAGCACCCCATTGCACTTAGTGATCAGCAGCACATCCCTTGAAGTTAGTAGCACGTCTTCTTTAACATGAAGTTTCTCTCTTGCTGTCAAATGTTTTGAGCAGTGAAGTGTATAGCTGCACATTTGTGAGCTCTTCAATAAAAGGCAGCATTTAAAACCTACCGATTGTATTTGTTCATTCATACATGAAAAAAAGGGTTTCTGAAATTGGTATAGGTAGTCCTCCATAAAATATTTATTTGAATCTAAAAATGAAACATTATCTGTCCGATTCTTGAAGTGCTCTGTATCTGCTGCAGCTAGGTGAATCAAACAGAAGGGTTTTCATTCACTCCTGTGGTTTCATAAACTGTTTGGATCAGACATGTACAAGGCCAGTATAAAGAAAAGACTTGGCTTTCACCGTAGTGTTCTCCATAGGGCTTTATGTTCTGCTTTCCTACCAGGTAAGGTACTCGTGTTCATACAGTAATGAATTTTGATAGCTACTAAACTAGTGTGGAGTCTGCAAGTGAAAACATTTCCTCTGTTGCTATTATTGCAAAAAATACATTTTCCTTTTCAGTTTCTAATGTTACCTATTTCAATAACTGGAGTATGTGTTTCAGAAGCATGGCAATATGAGTGACAAGGAAGAAATAGCTGCTGTGATGTATTGATTCACTTAAGTTTCAGTGGTTGGTTCCAGCTGGTTCAAAAAGTTTCAATGCTGTGTCTTCCAGAGTGGACAATTCAGAAGATCCAGTCTATGAGAGCTTAGAAGAGTTCCATGTTTTTGTCTTAGCCCATATTTTGAGAAGACCTATTGTTGTGGTAGCAGACACCATGTTACGAGACTCAGGGGGAGAAGGTAAGAGTTTGTCATTATAAATGTAAACACCTGTGTCAATTGAATTGCAAACAGAAGACCCAGGTGTAACACATCTGAGTGTTTATGGGATAGCTGCTGCCTTGTGGTGCCTGTCCTTCTACCTACAAGTCCAACTTGTCCAACTACCTACAAGCGTTATGGGAAGGTGCAAATCTGCAGACATGGGTGACAGTCATCAGGATTTTGTTGTAAGACCTTAATATCTTTACGAATAAACAATTAGAGCAAGGAGGATGTATGTCAGAGCAGAATGTTTCTGTCATTCTTCTCAGTATGTTTCCTGATGTTTTCATACTGAAATTTTACCTGCTGTTATGACTGTTTTCTGCATCAGTTACTCCACTTGAGCTCTGAAAATGCTGTGGCACAATTGTTACATACATTAGAACCAACGCTATTGTCTGTGCTTTGACAGTTTAAAACCCAAACCCTCATTTTTCTTCGCAGCATTTGCACCTATACCATTTGGAGGAATTTATTTGCCACTTGAAGTTCTACCTAACAGATGCCACTGCTCACCTCTTGTGCTAGCCTATGATCAGGCCCATTTCTCTGCTCTTGTTTCCATGGAACAAAAAGATCAACAGAGAGAACAAGGTATGCTATAAACACAGCAACCAAAGGGTATACATTGAACACAGTGCACAAAGTACTATCTTTTACATTAGATGTATTTACCTGCCAGAAAGGAAAAAAAAATCCTCTAAATTTTATTGCTGCATTCATAGGTGTTTGAGCGGTCTGATTGCAAGAACTCTTCAGTCCTAATCCTTGTGCTATCACTGTCTGTCTTTGGCATTTGAACCTTTCCTCTCAGTTCCGTATATGTAAATAGGTATGAGCATAGTTACCTGCTGTGCTTCTGGGTTCTCAAATGCCTTTGTTAATTTGGGATAGTAAAGTGTTTAGAAGACTGTTAGTCAAGTCAGATGACTGCTGAAAATCATGTAACTGAAAAATCCCTCTTCTAGTGTGATAAAGGGAATTTTTCTCAATTTAAGATGTTTAGTTGAAGTGGTTTTTATTTTATTGCCTTGCTGTCTTCTATTTTACTTTGGAACAGTGACAAAATCTGACCAGAAATTTCTGTGTCAAATTTAAGCTTCCTGGGTCTGGGATTGGGAGTAACCAGAGCTTCAGGACTGGATTTGTTCCTCCAGCAGTAGCCTAAGAGCTAGCTATAACTGCCCTTACTTTAAAGACCTGTTTGCTTAATAACAGCAAGCTGTGAGGTTACCTTCTAGCTGTCTTTGCTCCTTTCGTGGGGAGGGGAAAAGAATTTTGACAAAAAATTTTATGAGGCCTTAGAAAAATTGGGTGGAGTTCTGCTTTTAGGTACAAATTCTCTTGTTAAGCCATCCTTGGAAGGAGCAGAGAGTTTATCATGTGAGGCTGTGTGAGCTGGGAAACACTATACAAAGCATTGCATGTGATATTGGCAAACTGTGTGTTGGTGAAGGGGAGTCTGAACCGCAAGACAGAAATGAAGAAAAAGGTTGATCTAGATGTGAGATATTTAACAGGAAGATCAATCAAGTCCAGCCCTTCAGTGGTACATAGCTATTTCAGGGATTTGTGGTAAGTGCTTGGCAATAGGTCTGGCCTTTGCATTACACACTGGACATTGCAGCTGCCTTCCAGCCCTCAGTCTGTGGAAAAGCAGCCCTGAGGAAAATACTTTTCACATAGGAACTGTTTCCAAAGCAGTATTCTGAGGTATGATACAGAACACCTCATGAGAAATGAAAGTGTGCAAAGCAAATTCATGCCATTTTAATGCAATAATATGGTATGAATGAAGGTAAGAGTTTAGGAGAGCCATTTTAAGGATACGATTTCACTGGTGATGGTTGCTGATGACACACTGCAGCCAGGCCTGCAATGTCACCCTTCTGTTAACAACTCCTATATATATGAATATGTTACAAATTTAGAGTTATCTTGTTGTTGAAGATGCCTCCATGTCTCAGGTCTTGATCGTTTTCAGGTCTGAGTTCTGTTGTTCATCAAACAAGACATTTTCTGTAGTAGGCAGAGTCCATTTCTTCCTTTCTAGTAGTTGGGATCAGAATAGCATCAGTAGACTGACAGTGACCTCATTTATTTCAGGCACATTAATCTGCCTTCATGCAATACTTCATTACCAGAGGTCTGGCAAGAGCCTGGTGTAAATAATTTGATTGAATATATGGATTGAACGGAACTATCTCTGCAATAACTTTGCAGATAGGGTATAACTGCCACTCACCGAACCTTTTGCTATCGTGGCATCCTCCAAGTGACAGGATTGACATGAGGCAGTGAGGAGAACTAATGCTCAGCCGCTCTCAGCATGTGTTGAAGTATTCGGTGATACACCTTGGTGCCACCTACTGAAACGGTCGTAGTATTACATCCAAGTATTACTGTTAATTTCACACTGCAAGAACTTGGGCTTTATAACAACGTCACATATTTGATTTCTACCACGAGTGCAAGCAATAATGTTAAATATGCTTCTTGTGGTTAGCACCTGTCTTACTGTAGGATTTTCCTACACCTGTAACTGCACAAGAATGATGCTGGAGAGAAAAAGCTGCTGCCAAATGTCCAGCACAGCATCAGGAACATTAAATTCTGGCTTTCTTTGTGTATAAATTAATCCAGGTTAATTACAAGGGTTGTTGAATCCAAATAGCATTTGTTTTATATGATCCAATTTTACATGTTTTACTGCAAGGCCTTGAATACCCAGGCTTCATTTCTGTGCAGCAGCAGAGAGCACTTGGCATTAAGTCTGGGATGAAGGGAATGCTTTAGCTTTCAGCTGCTGAGCTAGCTGCTGTTAAGAGACTGCAGCAGTCTGACAGCAACCACAGCATTGTTGTTCTTCAAATGCTGTGACAGGAAATAGGCTGGCACAAGGATGCTCTAATAATGCTTATTTTTGTACCTTGCCAGCACAGAGATGTTGGCAGCTTGAGCACAGAGGAAGGGAGAGCAGCAGTTGTTGAGAGTGGAAAGCAGTGCACAGGTGCCACATGGCCAGGTTGTGAGCTGTCTGAATGCAGCTGAATGCTTAGAACTGCAGTGACTGAAAAGGAGCATCTCTGATAGCCAAGCCATTCATATCTTAGAGTATTTATACCCTAGCCATGTAACTGGCTGTCAGGAGCAGCAGCTGAAGCTATCTGAATGTACATACTGCATGCGTATACATACATGTTGAAGGTGCTGAGAAGCTCTCCTGTGGAGGAGACAGTACATCCTATAGTCTTGAAATGTTTGTGGTCAATTAAATGCTGATGTGAACACCTGAAGTTCTGCTCTGGTGTATCAGGAGAGAAAACATTCTAACATCCTCTTGTCAAGAGAGGATTTAAATCATACCTTGCCATGTCATCTTTTTACCAGCACAAGCTGGCACTCTGGTGATCACTGAAAGGCCCTTTTGTTTTGAAATCCACAACATCTGATAAAAATCTGTAAATACTTCTGTATTCCTGCAGGCTGTATTTATGCAGGTGTTTTGTATTTTTTTAATGGGAAATAAAGACCAGCTCTCAACTGCCCTAAGCATGCTGCATTGAAGGTGGAGCTTCCCACACCTCCCTGCATTGTCAGGCAGTTAGCAGTGAGATTGCTGCCCACACCAGTGTGCAGTACCAGTGAGAGCTGTGGCAGTGGTTTGTAGCTGCACTGTCAGGATCTGTGTCAGCACTTTGTTTTACTGGTGCTTTCAGAAATAGTTAAAATGTTCTTCTGTACAGAAGATTAATAATGACTCATGGGGCAGGAAGCTGAGTGCTGGGACCTGCTGTGACTTCACAGCACAGAAGGCGATCCACCCAGCTGAGGAACAGCATCAAAGTCCTCAGCGTGTGTCTTAAAACTGCCTTGGACAAAATTGCTGCTGTTACATTTGACTTGTCCCATCTGCAGGCATTAGGACTTGCAAACTGTTTCAAATAATGTGGCTTCAACTGGAGAGCAGGTTAAGCCCTCAAATTAACCAGTGAGTGTTAAAAAGTGTATTCAGTTGTCACCTCTGGTACACATTTTTTATGTTCTTGCCCTTCAGGAGCTTGCTTTACAGTGTATTTTGAACTGTAGAGTTAGATTCTCTGCTACTTATTCACACTGAGTTTCTTTAAGGAGCTAAATTCTCTTACAATTTGAATTTCTGTGCTTGCATCTTACAGCAGTATCAGCAACTAAAGCTGACTGATCTCCAGCTGTTCTATACTACATTTGCAGTTAATATGAGAATTACTTTAAGAATTACCCACTATAAGCGCTAGGGTGCAATGTTTTGTAGAGGTTTGACCTTTTATTTTCTATCTGCAAAGACGACCAAATACACTGATTTTCTGCAGTTGTTGCCAGACTCTGTGAACCGAATAGTGAGTTAATCTAAAATGCAGACTAAATCTCCTGTGTTCTGTTAGGCAAGGAACAATATTTAACTAAAAATGCTGTGCCTTTGTTTTAACAATGCTGTCTGAACTGCAGAAAGGATTATAAAGCCAATAAGTTTTCAGTATTTCAGTGCCATGATGTTTGGGTGACTCCCCCAGGTTTCTTTGCCCCTTGGCTTTGCTGCAGTGAATACCCTTGCTGAATACCTTTGCTAAGTCCCTAGGGGTTCTAGTATAGAAAATGAAATTGCTTGATGGATGTCAGAGGAGCTGCAGTGACCTGCACCGTGAACTGTGCTCAGGATCCCACCCAGTCCCTCAACAGATTTTTGGGTTTGGGTTTTTTTTTTTCCCCTAATGAAATGGAAGCAAATTGTTGGCTTTAATTAAAGCTGACAGTTGTTTCCTCTTCATTTCTTGCTGGTAGTGAATGATAGACACTAAAATCAGAGTGCAGCCCCTGCCTGCTGAGTATAAAGCAGAGTCATTAAGAGATGTGTCAGAAGGCTGAGCCCCAGCAGAGACAGGAAAGGACAGAAGAGCCAGAGCAGCTAGACAGTAGTGCTGGGGTGTAGCAGCAGTGATGGCCTTTCACTACACTATACTTCACAGCCAGACCTCTGACTGATCTCTTAACCCATCTACATGTTGATCTATGCTCCTCACTTATGGTAATTCACAGTTTGAGTCCAAAATCACTGTTACTGTGTTTTGCTTTGTTTTCTTTTTGTTTTTTTGCAGTGGAAAACAGAAACTGAAAACAAAAACTAAACAGAAAAAAAACAGAATAATTAACAAGTATATGCATCCATGTGAGAGGCAGGCAGGATATTTCAGGGTTTTATCGTTTGCTGTAACCCTAATGGCTCTGTCTCCAGGAAGTGTTAATTGTGCATTACAAAATGGAGATGTTCTCTCAGAGGTCTCCCCTCCTCCACAGGTGACTGTTCTTCACTCCACAAGCAATCAGTACATTAACCTACCCCTCTCCTATTGCACAAGCATCAAACCAGGGAAATGGAGCCTGGTATAAATCTCTTGTGATGCTCTGGATGAGACGGTTCTGCAGCACATTCAGATTCTGCCCTTCAACCCGTTACGCTGCTTTTTACAGCTGAATCTCTTTTGGTTTGGTCATTCCCCTTGCCTAAATCCTTGTTTCTTCTCTACTTCAGCCGTGATCCCCCTGACTGACTCTGAACACAAGTTGCTGCCTTTGCACTTTGCGGTCGATCCTGGGAAGGACTGGGAGTGGGGAAAAGATGACAATGATAACACCAGACTGGCCAAGTAAGACCTTTCTGTAACATTAGCGTTAAGCAGTAAAATGTCTTGAGCTGTATCTGATTGAAGTACTGGGAGAACTGCCACCAGAGAAGACTTTATTCATGTGCTCTGGTGACATGGGAGAAGACATGGGTGGGTCTTCAGCTGATGGTCACTGTTCAGGCTGCTGCTGCGGCTCCCCCTGTTAAAAACTGTTGCTTTTTCTTTCAGGCTTTTTGACTGACTGTTTCCTTCTTTTTTCGTCCTTAGTTTGATTCTGTCTCTTGAGGCAAAGCTTAATCTTCTGCACAGCTATATGAATGTAACATGGATACGCATACCATCTGAGACGCGGGTAAGGCAAACCCACCTCGGTCTAAACCAGATGAGGGACACAAGGCAGGGCAGGGTGTTATGTAGGGTCAACTGCAGGAAACACCTGTGTGTCCCAGCAGCAGGGACAGGTCACTCATGACTCACTCTCAGTTCAGTCAGATTTATAGATTTTTCTGGTTATTGGTTTTAATACCAGAATTGCTGATGTATTTTGTTGCAACTGGTACTCTGTTCTGAAATGTATTTTCTTGCTTAATTTTTCTGTTACTTATTTCAGTAGTCTGCTTAGTTCAGAAAGGCCTTAAAATAGACCTTTTCTCACCATTATTTTCTTAGGACTTTGGCTTGCTCTCCTAGTGCCACTGTCTAGTCACCAGTCCAGGTCCTTTCTCCTTCTGAGAATACATTTGCATCCCTGGACAGCTCCCAGTTTAGAGTGGCTGACAAAAAGCCACAGACTGGTGCTGAACTGGAGCCTGGTACTTTTAGAAAGCCATTTTAGAATCATGCCCAGCTGGCACCTACTCAGCTGCAAATTTCTCTGAAAATTACATTGAATTGATTGAGGGGTTAGTCTGGAGGCAAAAGGTTGCTAGGAGAGGATGGAGGTGATTTAGACAGCCTACTCAGATGGTATTTGAAAGGAGAAACAGAACACAAAAGGAGAAAGGATTTAACAAGCTGCAAGAAAGGAAAAATCCATTTTTCTACGGTTTCTGTGGTGGTAGCTACCACATCAGAAAAAGGAGAGCCAAAATGGTCCTGTAGTTGTAAACTGTGAGCCTGAACCTTGTGTTACCTCTCCCTGCTTTGCACTTGCCACATGAGCATTGTCAAGTCACTTTAGCACTCATTTTCTCCTCTGCTAAGTGGGGATAACAGCTCTGCTCCCAAGGAGTTTGTGGGGTGGTCAGGGACTGTGTAGACCTAGAGACCAAACACTTAAGTACCCAAGGACAAGAAGCAGACATGCATTTCTATACATCTCCAAAGCTTTTTTTCTCTGTTTTTCCTCATAGTTAGTTAAATGCTTCATATTTCTCTCTAGCAGATTTTAGCATCATGGTGTTTGAAAGCAAGACTAGATTTTGCAGGAGTACATGAACACAGCCCCATTCTAAATTTACTAAGGTCCTTGTTATTGCATTTTCCAGAAATATGGGGGTTTTACCTAAAACACGCAATGGAACTCAACTTGTGACATGAGCTTTATCTGCATTATCTTTGCAGTAAGGATGAAGGCACCTCACAGCATTCCTCAGTCTACTTGTTGAGGTTTCATACTCCAGGCGAGATGTGTAGTTCTGGTGCATCATACCTGTGACTTCCATGCACCAGGGCCCTGAACAGTAAATAAAGTCATTTAAATAGGTTGTTTTGACCATGATGAATTATGAAATATTGCTGTGTTCAGGTTTGTGTGCTGCACTGCCCTTACAGCTTTCAGCAGAACCTCTCTTCCCTTCCATGACAGTATTGTCAGTTTCTTTCCATGCTCACTGAGGCAGCCTGTACTGTAGATGCTCCCTATGGAGTGGCCAGTCCCTGTGAACTGTCCAGCCACTCACCTGGTCAGCACAAGCAGGGAGGTTGTGCTGCAGCCTCCCCCTCGGCAGGAGCGCTAAGTCACATCTTTCCATCACCCAGACACTGATTTTCACAGAACCTCTGCATGACTGACCTCTGTTGTACAAATGTGCTTGAAATGAGCCAAAAGCTACTGTATGAACAAGCAAGATACATAGCACAGCCAAATAAGCTTTGTTTGGTGAAGAGGCTACAAATGTCAGTGCCTAAATCAAAAAGTACATTTTAAATTAATGTCAAAAACCATACTGGACTGGGGGGGGGGGGTTAGGTTTTTTTTTTTCCACCAGGTCCCTGTATGAAACTGATCTTGCTGTATCTAATTATAATTACTTTTCCATAGCAGGCCCCTTTGGCTCAACCAGAATCCCCTACAGCTTCAGCTGGGGAAGATGTTCAGTCTCTGGCTGACTCAATGGACTCGGACCGAGATTCCATCTGTAGTAATTCCAATGGCAATAATGGCAAAAACAGTAAAGAAAAAGAAAAGGACAAGCAGAGGAAAGATAAAGACAAGACCAGGACGGATTCAGTTGCAAATAAAATAGGAAGCCTCAGTAAAACCCTGGGAATTAAACTGAAAAAGAATATGGGTGGTCTTGGAGGCCTGGTGCATGGCAAAATGAGCAGAGCCAATTCAGGGAATGGAAAAAATGGCGATGCAGTAGAGAAAGTCAAAGAGAAGAAATCCAAGTCTCGAAAAGGGAGCAAAGAGGAGTCTGGACAGTCTGCAAGCACTTCTCCCTCTGAAAAGACCACTCCATCCCCGACTGACAGAGCAAGCAACTCACCCATCGAAAAGACAAACACTAAATCCTTTCCTGACAAGCAGTCTGACCCATGGAAGTACAGCACTGACGTGAAACTCAGTCTCAATATTCTGAGAGCTGCCATGCAGGGGGAACGGAAGTTCATTTTTGCTGGCCTTCTTTTGACCAGTCACAGGCATCAGTTCCACGAGGAGATGATAGGCTACTACCTGACCAGTGCACAGGAGCGTTTCAATGCAGAACAGGAACAGAAAAGAAAGGATGCTGAGAAAAAGGCTGCACTGAATGGGTCATCTAGTAGGAAACTGGAGCCAGAAGCATATTCAAAAGAAAAATCAGAAACGTCTCCTCAGGATAGGGCATCACCCGTCTTGCCTCAAAGCCATACAACTCAGCTGGTTTTAAAATTTAAAGACCGCACTAGCCCCACTCCTGGGTCATTTTCTTCACCAAGTAACAGTGCTAAGAAAAGTGGACCCATTCCAGTATCTGCCCACTATAGCCATACGCCACCTGTCCAAAGGCAAAGTGTCATTCATTTGCATGATGTCACCTCCAAGCCATCGAGCTTCCAAGATGATACCTACAAGCCAGTGGTTGGCACCTTAAAGACCTGTGCCACCTATCCCCAACAGAACAGATCACTGTCTTCTCAGAGCTATAGCCCAGCACGGATATCTGGTATCCGTACGGTGAACACGGTGGAATCGCTGAGCTATGCCATGCCTACTGAACACAAGTCTCAGACATACACAAATGGGTTCAATACTGGTGATATTAGAGACTGCTTAGAATATGCTGATGAGGATGCTCCACAGACCTGGTTGAACAACGATAAAAATCAAGGCAGAAGCACAGTTTGCCCAATATATTCCATCCAGCAGAACCGCTGTAAGAAGGAGAACTGTTCCTTCTATGGTCGTCCTGAGACTGAAAATTACTGTTCATACTGCTACAAAGAGGAGTTAAAGCGCAGGGAAAGAGAAAACAAGGGACACAGGCATTGAGGATGCTCCCATGACTACTTAGTTTTACCATTTTCTTACTTACAAAGTAAACAGTGTGGAGTGGCAGCAGAAGGAATCCTTACAAAAAGAATAAAGGATTGATAAGTAAATAGCGTCTAGCTTTTCGCTTTTCTGGGGCAATGAGGAAATGATAGGATTGATTTATCATAAAAACAAAATATATTATTTTCCATTTTGTCAGTGTCTTTTTTACATGTACTGGTAAGCTGAAGGGTTGTTTACTCCTTTGTCAGTGCTGTGTATATGTTTGGTCAAAAATTTACTAATGGTGCCTGAATTTACACTGACATCACTCAGGTAGTAGAATGATTGGGGAAAGTCATAATACCGAAGATGTGGTGTTGCAGAAGGGTAGTATCTGCCTGGCAGACAGATGAAGTTCTATAGCTATTACGAGAGTATTTTTTCCTCTGCAAAACCTAAATTTTTCATAGCCTTTTTTATTATTATTATTATTTTGGAGGGTAGTGATTTGCATACTGCACATTTTTAACATGGCAGCATGTTGCATTACTACTAACATTTGTACTCACTTCAGTCTGGAATTGGAATGATGCTGGGAAAATGGGAGTGAAAGGTCTGAATTCAGAAGGGCTGTAGCTCTTCCTAATTTTAAGTTTTTACCACTTATTTCTATATTTCCAATTAAAAAAAAAAAAAAGAAGTAGGCTTGAGCCATTTTTATTTGTACTGAATTTCTAAACAGGCTTTATATTATGATTTGCAAGACTTCACAGAACCAAACCCCCTCATATAGTGGAGTTTTGGGTGCTTGAATTTCAGCAGTATTTTCTTTGCTGTTAAAATGGAGAGAAATGTAAAATTCAAATGTTATTATATTAGACTTGGAAAATGTGATAACTAGCTGGGAAATTGAGGATCATTTTAGAGCTGGATGAACACTTGTCAAATCACATGTATTGCATCAGCTGATTCCCCTAGCCATTGCATGAATTTAATCATTTGTTCATTCCTTTCTCAACATAACTGTGACAGTTACTGTGAACCTGACTACTCCTGAGGCTTTCTGTTGGCTCCACCTCTCTTTGAGCCTTCTCCTGGAGTGAGTTGCATACTCCTCAGCAGGTGGCAAGATGTTTGTAGAATACCTCCAGTGTGACTGGCAGCTCCTAGCACAGGTTTGCACAGGTCTGATATATTTGCAATACTATTGAAAATAGAAACAGCTCTTTGAAGCAGACACCACAAATACTGTTAAAGTAGATGTATGACCCTGAGAAGTTCTCTTGCATATAGTACTAGCCATTTTTGCAGTCCTCCACCATCAGCTGGCATAATGTAGTAAAAAAAGCTCTGTAGTCATTACAGCTGTAAGCTGTGGCTGTTTTACTCTACACAGAGAGCTCACTTCTCACAAGTGGTTCATGTGCTGCCATTCGGACTGCCTGTTCTGCCTCCTGAAGGTGCAGAATGTGGGTTCTTCCTTACTCATGGTGGAATAGCACTTTTCTGATTTGGACAGGAAAGGTTCTTTGCCCAAGAGTCCCTGTTTCTGATTCTTTTCTGCTGTACCCCATCTTATATTCTTGCCATGGGTGGCACTATTTCACTTGTGTGCAGTTAATCCTAGTCAGCCTTGAAGACAAGCCTGAGGTAGTCTGTGGAAGGAGATACAAACCTTCGGCTGACATGCACTGGCCTTCTGGGAGCATGTAAGCTTGTGCTGATGTCCCACTGAGATCTGCAGAGCTAAGCATATACTGAAAATTGACTATATCTTAGTTATTTTGCTGAATGGGAGGTTTAAAGAATAGTTGCAAAATAAGGCTATTAAATACCTTCTCCTGGAAAGTCCCAGTCTGTGCCATGTTAGCTATTCCATGAATTACCTGTACTTCATATTTCTTGTTGTATACTGAGCGTACCTTGAATGTGACTGAATTTGCATTCTTTCACAAAAGGGAAATACTTGTATGAGTAATGAGAGGTTAAAACTCCATGGGATTTCTGTTCTTGAGGTAAGCACATTCTAACCCCTTGTAACTGTTGTGATTACATGGAAGTTCTGTGATTGCAGATTATGCTGAAACAAGCTGGATCATGTTAAACCACATCAAGTATACTTGATAGTATTTGTTACTGAGAAAACTGATAGGATAAAAAACCCAAACATATTTAAGAAGTAAAGTTGTGCTTAAGAAACAGCAGATTAGCAAACAAACTACACCAGCCCAGGTATTTACGTCAGTTGTATCCTTTCTGAATTAAGAAAAAAGTAACAGCACAAATGTAAAAATAAGCAATTTCCATGAGAATTTGTGGTTTCCCACTTTTCAGAGTTGTTTCTGTAGAATGTTTTTAATATTGACTGCTCACCAAAGAAAGAGGTGTGCAGCTGGTCAGGATTTAGACAAATTCCTCTGCTCTAAATTAGTGACTAGATTGTACCTGTTTGTTAGATTATTTTGAACAGTTGCTCTTCTGAATAACAACAGGCTTGTCTGAATAGGACACTGAGCTTGTGTTCACTGTTAGCCTCAAGTCCCTTAGATCCTGTGATATTTACCACTACTGGATGGCTCATTTTAGATTATCTGTTATATGAAATACTGACAGAACACTTTTTAGTTGTGCCCATTCCTTCAGAATCCTTTTCTTGGTATATCTTCAATTAATTTGCTTAATATTGCTGGTTTATTTTCTAATATCCCGCTATTCTCTTGTCCCTTAAAGTTTGCTATTGAAGAGAAGGTGCAGGCCTATACCACACTTTGCCAGTTAAAACCTACCCACCATTCCCCAGTGGTTGTCCTTTTTTCTGGATAAGTCATACTCTGAGTTTTTCTTCCTGAGGGGTTTGTGGCAGCTGTCTGAAGGAGATTCCATAGTTGGTATTAAAGAGTCCAGATGTGCAGAAACAGTGCCCCCTCCTGAAGAAGCCCATTAAAATCCATGAAAATCTGGGTCTGGCTGTAAGAGGAAAATCTCTTGTCTCTTTTTTTTTGTTTTGTTTTTTCTCCAGAGGGAATTCCCCACTGCTTGTGAGTTGCATTCACCAGCACTGGAAGATGTTGTGTCATTCCAAAGCTGGCTGTGAGGGGGAATAATCTTCAGACCTCTCAAAGATCGTCAGTGTTACCATGTAGTCCAGAACCCTGCTTTGGTTCTGGAAGACCCTGTTCATCTCAGCTGTTGGCTCAAGTGGCCACAATACACATTCATGCTTTTGCATTTGTGTGTGCTTCCCCCCCAGCCTCCTTGATAGCGAGTCAACAATTACAACTGTTGTCAGGATTTCAGCAGTATAGACTAACTCCTGGGAAGGCTCCACTTTCCCAGAACCAATCCAAAATCACCAGGAGATGTTCAGGTTGGAGGAAGCTGGAATTTTTTAATGTGTGAATGTGCAATTTTTCTAATTTAAGATGGGCTTTTCCACCTATTATGCAATTTTTTTTTACTTTGTTCAAAAACTGTGATACAAAGGTCTGTTCGTAACAGAGGAAGCTGTGTACAGAATGGGTTTCAGTCACACTTTATATTAAAGTTCCATTTAAAGTGCTGGACTTTACAAGTACTTTATCAGATGCGGGTGTCAGTTGTTGCACATGGCTAACAAGCAGCTCATTCAGAAGGTGGTGTAGGTTATCCAAAGCAACTTCAGGTATTCTGGATTTTGGAACAGTTGATTAACCTTTTGTTATTATGGTTTATTAAGCCTTATAAATGCAATGGAAATACAGTGTGTGACCTTGCTCTCTTTAGCAATTAGTTCCATATTCCTAAGTCAAAGGTTAAGGTAATGGAATGAGTGAAGGGAGAATGCTGCACTTAGAAAGTTTTGTGTTGTTTCTTTGTTGTCAAGTCTAACCAGGCCAAGTGAACTGTTCAGGGCGGTTGTTTCTGCAATTGCAGAGCTCATGGTGTGAGCAGTGTTCCCTGACACACAAAGCATTG
The DNA here is from genome assembly GCA_002631895.1 of Agapornis roseicollis. NCBI lineage: Eukaryota > Metazoa > Chordata > Aves > Psittaciformes > Psittacidae > Agapornis > Agapornis roseicollis. Next base: position 32,347 of record NDXB01000274.1, read on the forward strand.
AGGAGATGTGCTCAGCACGGGTTTGTGCACCGCTGGACTGCAGGTGGAGGCAGTCTGCTGAGGCAGCACCAGTCCTTGCACATAGAGGCATATTCAGGGTCATCTACTTCTCGTGTGATGGAAGTGTAGATATCAAAAAATGAACAGCACAGATCTGACAAAATACTGCCCTCTGATTCTGCAAACAGCTCCAGTGGTGCTCAACTTCCCCAGTGTGAAAGTCTCCCTGAAATCCTGGAGACTGCTCATCTTCAAAAACTTAACTCTTAAGAAGCAGCATTCATGTTTGTAGCATTAAGGCGTTAGCCTTCAGCCGGTGCCGGTTCCCTTCAGGCTGCCTGACCTTACTCTTCCAGTGGGAGGATGGATGAGAACTTTGCCTGAGGAGCAGAGGCAAGCCTGAAGCCTCTTTGGGCTCCATGTGTTGTCCTGAAATCTGTGGGCAGGATCCTATTAGCAGTGGGGGCCTTAAATCAGGTGCTTCATGGACACACAAAGTATTACAAGCTGGATGTGAAAGTAAAGTACAACCTCATATGGAAGTAAGGTCTGATAACACTGGGAATGTTTTGCATAGGCAAAAACCCAAGCGTTAATAGAAATCACAATGGCCCAAAATAAAGATAGGTTCAGAGAATCAAATCAACAGATGCTGTCTGTAGATGGCTTTTCAGCTTAGTGTATTTTATGTGCCTGTCAGTGTGTTTGAAGAGCATTTGTCTTAAGGTACGGCAGCTTGTTCAGAGGATCACCAAACAGCATCTAGCATAGAATTTAAATTATTTCAGTAACAGACACTAGCATCTATTTTAATTTGCACATTAATTTCCCATGTATGTGTCTGAAATACTATATTGTTAAAAATGAGAGAAAACCAACACCAAGGTGTTTGTAAGTATGTTCTGTTTGTAGACTTAAGGCTGTATTATGTTGGGATTCTACAAGCCAAGTTTAAATTGTAATATAGAAATTATTTTTATATAATTTTCCAAATACGCTACAGAGCAATAGTTTGCGCCTTTATTATAAACAGGGTCATCATTTCAGTAGGTTGCCTTCAGAAATGCTAGTGGAAATTACCCATGAAAAGAAAGCTTTGTAAATGCACTTGTTGTTTCTAACTGTCTGTCGTGCACATCTATAGCAGATGCAAGTCGAATATACACTTTTCTTTTAATTGAAAAGCTTTAAATTTTTCTTTATATATTTTGATACAACACTATTCCTCCCTATTTAATTCCATGCTTCCTTCCAGACCCTGCCAATAGCCACTTTTGTAAGCAGCTTCTGAATAAAGACTCATCTGGAAAGTTTCCTTACCAAATGAAACATTTCTGCACAGACATTGATTGACTTGGGACATTCAGGATACACACTGAATCCATTGGAGTAGAATTGCTTTGCCTTTTTTGAAAACAGAATCAGAGATTTGTTCTTCTTTCCAAATGAACATCAAGAAGGAATACCCAGTGCAATCATTTAGCACCTGTGGGAAGAAAATCACTCTAGATTATAGAAATGTCATCCTAAATGGCAGGTACACTGTGTCTTAATAGGTATCAAATATGCATTGGCTTCTTGCAGATTAAGGTGTTCAGATTTAATTTCTTCATAGTTCTTTGTACTGTACGTATCAGTAACTGGCGAACTGTGCAAAAAAGATGTTGCAAACTAATGCATTTGTTAAGTTAGGCTTTAAAATTCCGTAACTTTTGTGGTTTAGTTTGTTGGGGTTGGTTTGTTAAGGTGTGTACTGCAACCAAAATGATCAAATCCAGGTGCCCAACATGAAGGTTCTGCATCTAGGTTTCTCCTAATAGAGGAGCTGGTTTTAAGATATACTGAGCATCAATTTCTGTGGGAGCAAAAGCTCTTTCTTGGTTTTGGAAAACCAAGTGTGCATTTCTCCTGTGTGTGTTTGGGGTTTTTCTGTATTGGTCTACACTTCTTTTCAGTCCATGGAATTTAGATTTTCTCTTTAGCAATTTTCCATGTGTGAGTAAGTAATTGGACTTACTCATAAAGCGATTGATTGAGTGTAGAGAGACTTGCCTTGTACCAAAACACCATATAATTGTCCATTTAACTGTTGCATTCTCAGCAGGGCTAGTGTATTCCACTGATTTTGGAGGGATACAAGACCTTTTTTTCTTGGCTATAATGATCACTCTGGTTTGTTTGGTTGGGTTTCTTGCCTCTCAAGCGAATATGCTGTTCTGATTGCTGTTTTATCTCCCATTACCTGAATGCACGCACTGTACCAAGAGAATTGAAATGGCTGATGCACATTTGCACTGTGGAACACGTGATATGGGTAAAAGCCACCATGTTCCAAACAGCCTTAAAATGATGACTCTCTGGGGACTGAGAGTCACTTAACTGGATGCAGCTTCTGTCCCACTTCCTCATTTAACCATGACTGTAAAACACCCTAGTCTGCTGTGGTTTGCAGAACTGTATGCACAGTCATCTGAGTAACATCTGATCTTAAAAGAAAGGTTTCTTTAAGAAACTGTAATTACTTGATAAGTGTCAGGAAACCTCCATCAAAAGAGAGGATGAGGGTAAAAATAGAGAGATTATTATGGTAAGTAACACAGTAACCATGTCACCAAACTATTAAAAAGAGGGAAAATGTATCAAAAACTATTTCCTGTCAAGACTGGAAATTCTGTAGCTCTTCCTGTATTCTGGGAACACGGAAATGCTGTTTTGCCATTCATCTCTGCATTTAATGTAGTCTCTGACTGTGTTGCAGAGGTTTGCTCTTGGGGAAGGAGGGAGAGAAAAACATCAAGTTTTAATTCCTTCTTAAACTAAGTGGATTATACTCTGGTGGCAGGATCCTCTGAGCCTGCACAAATACTATCCCATGTTAGAACTAAAGAGTGCCTAACTCCTATGTGTGAGTTCTGTTTTAATTTCCATTTTGTCCCTTTCAAATACTGGGGGTTTTATGAAAAGGGAGGGGGAAGTTTGAAGAATAAGCTTGTGTGGTAGTGACCCAGTTCTTCCTCTGTTCACGTGCAAAATCAATATAAACATGAAAATGGAATGATCCTGGAGTTGCACTTTCCCTCTCAGGCAAGTGGAGAGGTAAAAGCTGCCTGTTTAAATCCCATGTGGCTGCTTTGCCACATAATTAGAACCCCTTGGCACAGGAGCTTTGTCTGATGAAGCCTGACAGTATATGAGGAGCCTGCAAGCCATGGCCAAACTAGCCAGAACAGAGCAAGTCTGGTCATTCTTGCCCTTAAAAACATACAGTTCATGCTGGCCCGTGGTGTTAGAGCAGCATTTTTTCAGTAAAGATGAAGTGGAACACTGCCTTGTTGTCATTTGCCTCCAGTTTTAAGTAACAAAGCCTCTTCCCCATGCTTTTGGTTAAAATATGCAGGACCTGTAGTAGCAAAACATGGCACCTCAGGCTCAGAGAATGCCCTGCATCTCCTTTTAATGGGCGTGCAATCAGGTATGAACTGAAACACAGCCATGCGGGCGTGATAGAAGCGCTCTTGTCTCTAGACTTTGCAAAGTGTGTGCACTTACGTTTTAATACTAACCAAAATTAATCAGTGATTGTATTGTTTGTTTGCTCAAGATTGAGTACTGTAAATACAGTCTTTGTATGATGCACATAGTATGTGTACAGTACAAACAATGCTTTTCCCTCAGAGCTGCTCAGAGCTTTGCATGCACATGATCCATAAACCAAGGAGAACAAACAGGATTTAAGCCTAGATTAAATAATGAATGTAATGAGCTACACAGACCTCAGCAGCTAGGAGTTCCCAATCATAGTATTCTAGGCCAGCTTTGACAGTTTGGTACAAAGCTGTATCCCAGTGATCTAGATCAGGTTTGTGCTCTGTCCTGGGAAGGAGCAGTTCCTTCTATATCTTTCCAAGCTCCTACCCTGCTAGTGAAGCAGGTTTCAGAACTGTGTAAAACTCTTGTTTTCTCATTGGAATCTGTCTAGAGCTTTATTTCACATTCAATTTTAAGACGTAAAATACTGTTACAAACTTTCCATAATCCTTGAAGTTGACTGTTGTATGGCTGACAGACTTTGTTCTCCTTGGAAGGCCTCGTGCTTCCTCATGGATTCTTGTGACTAACATTTTTGTATGGAAAAGTGGAATGAATCATTGAAAATATTAATGCTGTTTACATGTATTTCTGCCAGTCAGTGTGCTTTATCTTTTTGGTTACACAATTCTGTGATGTTAAAACCTAATGCCTCTCAGATATGGGCAAATTTTGAAGGACAGCTTGAATTATTATACCCAAAAGGTACATGTAGCTAATTCATCATAACTTTATGATTACTGTTGTATAATATGCCCTCCCCAAGTCACTTGTGCATCTTTTTTATTCTATGGCTAACATTTTTCCTTTCATCTTCTACTTGCTTAGACAAATTCTAAAGCTCTATGCCCTTAAAGCTCGGGGTAGATTTTCCAGTAGAGAAGATGTGGCTTTCTCAATTTAGATTGCATGCAGAGTGGTTTGTCTCCCCAAACGTAAATTAAGATAACAGAGATGTCACACCCTTAGTTTATAGAATTTTGTTTGCTCATTAACTGAGGATCTCTGCTCAATTCTAACCAAAGCTTATTATATGAAGTTTAAGAAGTCAGGATAGGTGATGTGTCTCTTTCTAGTAACCCAGCAAGCTCAGCATTCTTAAGAGTGCAGAAATGTACCATAGATGGATTCTTACTCGAAGTCTGAATTTCAAGGACAGGGAATGCTTGGCTCTCACCAATGTTAAAAAGGAATAAAGTAAGTGCGGGTGATTTCTGCTGGCTAAGGATTTACGTTCTTGGGAGTCTTACAACCTTCATTTTTCAGAGTCAGGATTTGTATTTCTTGTTGTCTTCTATAAATTTATACAAATTTAGCAGAGATTGATTTAGGAATTCATTAAACAGTAGAAATATCATAAATTTATTTACAGCTGGAGTGACTTCAGCTTTCTCCATCTGACCATTTTCATGCAAAACTTGATTGGATTTCTCTTTTCCCATTCCCTTCCCTATTCATAACTTAAAGACACGACTGGTTGCAGTCCCGTCTGAAAACAAAACAGCTGATCATTGTTAAGATGACTGCCATATTGTGTTTAAATCCATTGTTCAAAAGAAACAGGAGCATTAATTAATGTTGAAGGATAATGATTTATTTTGTTGTGAAGTGTGAATTCTTGAGAACCTTTTCTACATGCAGGTTTCATTCAAATTCAACTTAAATGTCATTTTTAATCTGATCCATACTTTGACAAAGATGATGTGCAAGAGCTGTTTTTAGCAGTTGGATTGTTACTTTGTAAAGTATTAAAGCACTAAACCAATTTTTGCAATAGGTAGTAAAACTTGCTTTTGTTTTGAAAAACTTCCAGTTACAACTGTTGCACTTTTTATAGCAGAACTGTATTTAATTTCTTTCTTTTATGAAAGATTACTCAAAGTAACTGATAGCTCTGTAATCTGTGTGAATTGGCTTCTCCATTATTTGAAAGAGAGAGAAGCTATAATGCCTATTCAATAAAATTAACTTATTTCTAAAGTATCCGTATGCTTGAATTCTTGTTTGTGGTCTCTGTGTGCTCTCCGCAGTGTGTGCTGGGGAAATAATAAAGCCTAGAAAAGAAACCAGGCCCCAGGAGCACGCCACACACCCAGGGAGGTTAATTGGTTCGTCACAAGCTTTCCTTCTGCTGCCACAGAGTTCACTCCATTTGATTTCAAGGTTAATTTGGATCAATTGGGTGACACTGACAATCTGAGGCAAAGGCCAACAATCAGGCACTGCCAGGCCTGCTCAACTTTCATTTCCACAGAGTATTCCTAGTTCCCAGGCTCCAAAGGCACAAGGCTCCTCTGTGCTGAGGTACAGTACTGCCAAGCCACTGCGCTGCTCTAGAGCCTGGGCTGTGATTGTCACTGTGACTGCCGTCTGTGAACAGGCAGCAGACAGGATATCTGCAAACAACTATGTCTGAACTGCAGTGGTTTTTGAGAGAACTCCCCGGTGCTGCAGAAGTCATCTTACATGTGGTAAGTAACTCCCGTTTCTGCCCTTAGATTTCATTTCATTCTTGTCTTAGTTCTCTGTATTCCTCCTTGAATTGCTTGTACCCAGTGATGGGGCCATCCCTTGATCTCTGTGTTAGGGTAAGCAGCTTGTGCTTCCCAAAGCTGTTGCAAAGGTTTATTTGCAGCTTCTGGAATGCAGTCTTTCTCATGCCTGTGCTTCAAGTTTCCTCTGGCCTTTTAACATCTCCCTTGATCTGGAGATATTTGAATGAGACTGAAAACTTTCTGTGAAAAACACTTCTGCTACAACAAGAATTAACTCACTCAGAAGCTGCTGCAGACTATTAGACAGCCTCTCTTCTGAACTAGATTGATTCTATATAAGAACTGATAGTGTCTGTGTGTCAGCACAAGTTTATTTCCTAACTGAAATTATTGTATACTTATTCATCTTTAGTCTTTCTGGCTGTAAGATGTACAAGGAACTCTAATTCCTTGCTCTTCCACCTAGTATTTTTCAGAGTCCTTGCTTTGTGAGCAGGAGTCCTCCATCCAGTGAATATAGCCAAGTTGTTTTTCTAAATACCTGAGTTAATTCTGATTGTATCAAGCAAGCTTGGTTTGTTTGTACCTGATTTACTAAGCAATCCACATTACTCCATACTAGCATCCAATCATTTAATCTTCTAATGTTATTAATAATTCTTTCAATCACTTTCTCCTGGTGACTGATAAAACTCCTAGTGTAGGGATAGGCCTCTCTTGAGACATTGGATTGGTAATGAATTACTTATCAGATAAACTTCTAATCTTTTCAAGTAATCTAAAAATGGTTGAAAGGGCCTATTTCTACAACATAAACATTTTTTATTTTACCTTTATTTCTTTCTTGATGCAAGTTCCATATTAACCATTTAATTATTGTGCCTGTGTTCACAATGTGCGTAAACAGCTGTTGTTTGACGTTATTTTGAATTTGAATTGGAGATAAATCAGTAAAATATTTGGAGAAGGGAGAGATAAATCTTTGAATATGTCTGCCTGTTCTGCAGATCTCCAAAGTACCCATCTACTAATATGGCAACCCACCACTAGGACTTCTTTCTTCTTTCTTCCTGTCTTCCTTTCTTTGTGATGCTGTACCTAGAGACAGAAAAGAAACTAAGGGTCAGCATAGCTAACTCTGGAGGTTATAAGCTTGCTCAAATCTCTGCATTTGCTAGAGTTTTGTTATGTGGCATGATTTGTTTCTAGGAATATGGTCCTTAAACAGAAGGACATTGTAGTATTAAACTTATTTGCCTGGCTGATTGAAACTGGAATTATTTTACCTTTATTGTAGTGGCACATGAAATAATTCTTGAGCACTCTCTTTGTTTTGATTTAAAGACCACAATCATACAATTTGTTTAATATGATCAGACTCCTGAATCCTTGCAGAGCTTTATCAACTCCAGGAGAGCTTCAGGAAAACGTAGGGCAGGCTTGCTTGAAGAACTGAAATTTACACTTAAGAAAACACATAAAGACTTCCCTGGGGGAAGGACATTAAAGCAACACAAGGCCTTACTTGCTGAAATCAAACACTGGTTGGTGTCCCCAGCGGCCATCCTGGCCAAGATCTGAACATTTGGATTCCCTCAACTTGCTTTAGAGATTTGTTTCCCTTTCATGGTGTGCTCAGAACTATCATGGATGAGTGTGCAGTCAATCCACAAGTCTGGAAAACAGTATTTCAGTTTATGCTGCTTTTGCTAATCTCTCTTATTAAAAGTATCAAAGAGGGAAATTGGTGTTAGTAAGTAATGACTCCTTTGGGTCACCCTGTCAAATGGCTCTGTTTTGGGTGGCCCTCCTCCTCTGAGGGCTTGCTCACTGCATTAACCCACACTACAGTTGTTCCTGGACAACTGGTACCAGTTAACAACCATCTACCCATCTCCTGCTGTGGGGAGCTCCTGGGGCTGGAGAGATGCCTAAAGAATTCCTAGTCTCACTCTGTTGTGCCCCATGTTACATTTGCAAGGTGAAAATACTGTTTTTCTGCACAGCTAAATGCCCCATCACCCTGTTGCCTCAAGAAGGTCCTAGAACCATCTCAATAAAAAAGCCATGGTTCTCAGTGCTGTGCACAATAATATTGAATGTATTTTCTTCATTCTACAGCAAATCATCTGTAGGGTGCTCACAAAAGCTGAAAACTGTTGGAGGGACTGGAAGGAAAGCAAGGCAGATCTGAGCATCCATACCTCTTGAGCAAGATTCAACTGCATGTAAGTCATGGTATTGTATTTCAAGGGATGTTTGGTTTTTTTTTTTAAGTAAAATTAATTGCCAATTGCCAATTGTAATAATGAACTAATGATTAATTAATTAACTTACTGATTGTCCAATTCAAGTGAGTAAGAAGGAAGTGGAGCAAACCACAGTGGCTAGTTTAGGACTCAGTTAATGCATTTGAATTATTATATATGTGAGTATATTTACAACTTAGGTGCTTATGGGTAATGTTCAAATGCCATAATTTATGTGGACAGAGAAGAATCATGAGTTTAATTTGGTATCAGCGTCAGTTGTAAAATCTGTTACTGACTTCTCATCTGCGCAGTATTCCAGGTAACTCCGCCCAGTTTATATACTGTGTTTGATGTGCTGTGGTATGGAATACCCCTTTGGCTAGTTTGGGTCACGTGTCCTGTCTCTGCTTCCTCCCAGCTTCCCCTCCTCCTCGGCAGAGCATGAGACTCACAAAGTCCGTGGTTAGAGTAAGGAATTGGCTACTGAGNTTGATGTGCTGTGGTATGGAATACCCCTTTGGCTAGTTTGGGTCACGTGTCCTGTCTCTGCTTCCTCCTGGCTTCTTGTGCCCCTCCTCATTGGCAGAGCAGGAGACTGTAAAGTCCTTGATCAGGGCAAGCGCTACTGAGAAACAACTAAAACATCAGTGTGTTACCAGCGTTGTTCTCAGACTAAAGCCAAAACACAGCACTGCACCAGCTACTAGGAAGGAGAAAAATAACTGTTACAGGTGAACCCAGGACGCTGGGATTTAATACAGTAACCAAAGCTCTGCAGAATTAATTAGGTTAATACATTACCAAGCATGTTACAAATTTGCCACCTGAACTAAAGAATTAGTAGGGTCAAGAGACCGTATGTGGAGAGCACATCCATCCTTATAGCTATAGGGCAGGACTGTGCTGACAGGCAGGCAGGGCTAATTCTGCTTCAGTGTTCAGATCATTCCTCTGGAGCAGGCTCTGGGTAAGGAGGAAAATACTTATCCTGTGCTCACGTCAGCAACCTGTAAGGAGGAAAATACTTATCCTGTGCTCACGTCAGCAACCTGTATGTGTCTGTGAGGTACCCGCACATGTTGATGGCAATGGCTGTTGTTAGGTATGTGTCACCTAGGAGTTGGATGAACTCACAAGCAGAATATGACTAAGAAAAGGCTTAATTCTTCAATAGGCAATGGTAACATGAACATTCCTCAGTCATAAGGCTGAGGGATGCAAATCTAAACAACTGCTGTTAGTAAAATAATAGCTGAATTTTGAAAGCATTGCACACACTGTTCCATCACGTTTTGGCTCTCATATCCAAGAGGGTGGGGTTTTTTTCTAAGAACCTCCAATCTTAGTTCATAAAACAGATTTTCTGGCCTTGTAATAGCCTTGTTCTTCAGGCAGTCTATTTTAAGGGCCTGGCAAAGGTGCTCAGTAACTTGGCTGTGATGCCATGCACAGCACTGGGCAGAGCCTGTGGCAGTTGTTCTGGAGGTCCCATCCAGCCCCTCCCAAAGCAGAGGAGCTGGGAGCCTCAACACAGCTCAGGGCTACACAAAAGCAGCTGTGATTTAAAGCTGGGCATTCAGCTGTGCTTCATTCCTGTTTAGTAACAGTTAAGTGGTGAAGCGCTGTCTTCTTGAAATGCCTCCTCTCTCTGAGCCAATACCATGTGATATACAATTTTTACAGTAATCTGTAGCATATTTTTATTCCTCAAATATGACCCCCCATTTTCAGTTGTCTTCAATCACAGCAATTTTGTGGAGTCCAAATTTTCCATTCTTGGGTTTAAAGCTCGATTTTTAATTTTTTTTTCCTTATTTCCTTCAGTATTAATTATCCCTCCTAAAAATAGACAGGCAGAGTCCAAAAATACCCAGTGGAGCCTTACTGGTAGGTTTCTTACAGTGAAGCCAACAGCCAGGCATGATTTATTCACCCAGCCCCGTTGTTTGTGCAGCCCCACCCTCCACAGGGTTCCTGTTTCCTGGCCTTGCCTCTGTTCCCTCACCCGGGTTACTCAGTATCCCTGCATGAGGGCATGGTAAGGGGAAGCCATTCGACAGCCAGTCTTCAGGAGAGCTGGAAAAGCCGGACAGCCCTGTGGCTGCTTCCAAACCTTCAGCCTCTGGGAGTGACTCCTCTCCCATGGAGCAGGAGGTGGATGTAGGTCTTCTTTTCTGAGGGGTCTGCAGGCAGCCCTGCCTGCTGCCCAGGAGCACAGGCATCTCCCTTGGGCCTGGTCCCATGAGCAGGGCTTGCTGCAGCAGCCGGGAGGAATTCGCAGTCCTGCACAAAGCTTTCTTCTTGCTGTCAAGTCATCCTGTTCCTCCCAGCAGGCTGGAAACGGCCTCCCGAGAGTGGGAAAGCTGGGGATTGGTTTTATGAATTCCAAGTTAACAAAAAGGCTGCATGTTAAACCAAATCTGCAAGGATGTGACAACCTCATGGGGCCTTGTTATCTGTGATAGCAGAGGGTTTGAGAGTTCTCAATATGCAACAGAGAAAATGGTCTCGTCTCAGGTCTGAAGTGGTGATCCTGTGTCTTGGTGCAGGAAGTCATGATACAGCCTGGCGTGGGGCCAGTCCTGGGGGGGGGGTACCCATCTTATTACTCCGTTCTGGGAACATAGTTGTGATGTTGATTTTAGCTGTATGTGAGCTTCCAAGTGTGGCATTTTGAGAGCCCCATAATGACATCTTCTTGCAGAGGGTGGGGCATAAGGCTTGAGAGAAAATTTCAGGGTCTTTGAAGTGCAGAGCTTTGAAGTTTGTGAAAATACCTGTGAATATACTGCAAATACCTGTTGCAGTCCATGGTCTGCGGGGAATCTGGAGGTAAGACTTTAAACCAAAGACAGCGAGTAACATATCTACAAGTAACAGACTGGGGAAGTGTGGCTTTCATTGTTGACCTCTTTATGGAGTGGAAGGTGAGCTCGATTCACAAAACAACACCAAACAACACTGTTGGGCTGTTCCCAGCTTTTCTTTCACTGGGAGGCTCTGAGTGTGCTCAGACTGCTGACATGAAATGCGTGTGGTGGAAGGGGGAGGGAGGAATTTCTCTCTTCCCCGTTGCTATTGTGTTTTATTATGTTTTGTGTCTGTTCAGTTTGTCTCCAGGATCAGAGAAATGACTCAGAAAGTTATTTCCACAATAGGAGAGCATGGGAAAACACAAACACTGGTCTCTTAAAGACACACAGTCCTGTTTATTACACACTGGCATGCCTTACCTTCTAGTCTGTTGGAAATACTTAGCTGAGTAACCTTACTCCTTCCTCTGTACCCCCATGTGGATTTTGTACCTTACACCTTTCTTTTTGTATTAGAAAATGACATAAAATTGCCCTATCCTGTACTTCTTTCTCATTTTTCTATACTCACCTTCCCCCTCTTTACCATACCTTGACTATTTATAGTACCTTTCATCTGTTTGCCACAGTTGTAAATCTCATTCCTCTTACTGTGCTGCCGTACACCTGAACCTCTCTCTCTAACCAGCACCATCTCTCTGGTCCTTCAACTGGCCTATTTTTCTCAATGGTGTTCTCTCATCCACCCATGGGAACCTTCCCTCTGGGAGATTCCCCATTTGTACCTGGTAGGCCTTGGGCTGGCTCTCAACAAGCCAGCTTGGGCAGTATAAGCCTGTGCGACTCTTTGGCATGTACCTAACAAGTTCTAATGCTGCAATGTGCTCAGGCAGGCACATTTAGCCACTGATGCAGAGAAGAAATATCAGCTCAGCAGAAACCTGCCAGCAACAGCATCATAGAGCCCTTCTTAACCCAGTCCCTGATGCCACTGCCTCTTTTCCTGTTGAACATTTGCTCCAGCCAGCGGAAACCAAAGATTAAATCAAGCTCCTGCCAGCGCCAACCAGGTAGGAGAGGTTGATCCTTTATTTACAATTACAGTGCAGCAGCAATTACGCTCCAGAGCTGCTTTCTCCTGCTGAGGCAGTCTCATTGCTAAGCTCAGTGTTTAGGTTTTGTTAGCAGACCTTTGGGGACTGATCTTGCCTAAAACCCCTCTCAGGTTTTCTCACATCTCTCTTGTTCATCTTTGATTTTCTCCACACTTGTATAATGCAAACTTGTTCTCTGAGTTGCCCAAAGCACAAATCTGGCTTCCAATGCTTCCCTCTTCCCCTCTTGCTGCTCAGATGTCTGGGCATCCGGACTCCCCTCCCTTGTCTGGAGCATGGATTGAGAAATCTATTAAAATAATCCTTCACTCTTTATACTGTTTGCTTGCCAGCAATGCATTGTAGCTAGACAGACATGTGGGCTTGCCTGCTTGAATCACTGTTTGACTTCTTCCTTCTCTACTGCTCTTGGAAAAGATGATGCAGTTTCTGGTCATCTTTAGAGGTGCTGCCTGGCAGCCCCACGTGTATTCTGGTGCAATATGAACCTTTCTGGTCAGCTGCTGGAAACACGGCATGTCTCTTTGTCTTCTTTTCTGTTTTAACCTCCATCTTCTCTCACTTTTTTCTCCATTTCTATGACTATGTATTTATATTTATGGCACTTTAATCTCTCACAGTCAAACGGCAAAGCATGCCATGGGTGTGGTTCCTTGAACAGCTGGGGTAATGAGCCTGAAGGGGACTGCTTTGAAGCCAGAAATTATACGCAGGTCAGTGTAAATAGGAAAATCCCATCCTAATTCCAGCAGTAATATCGCTTCTCTTCTGAACTGATGGACTTGTGCCAAGTCTGTGACAATTTCATGGCAAATGCTGAGTCACAGGCGAAACAGAAACTCATACATTTAGCAACTCGAGAGAAGAGTTTCTTTTGAAGGTGAGAATGTGTGAACCTACATGTTTCAGAGAGTGTGGGTGTCTGGGTGGGGAGGCACATAACATTACAGTGCCAAGGCAACAACCTCATACGTAAACTGAAAAGGAAGCATATCCTTTTGGAAGGATTTGTTTCTCTTCTCTTCTGGAAAGGTTAGAAAACAGTCTTTGACTGCTCTTTGGTTATCAGACATAAGATGGATCCTTCATGTAGGAAGATTTCAGAAATGCTACTCTTCAGGGCCTATTTTCACAAACAAAACAGTGTTTAGAAGTGATGTGTAACCTGTATTTTCAACATACTTCAGACTCATTCCTTCACACAGAAGCAAGAGTCTGTATCAGCTTTCTCCAGCATCAGTGAAAAAAGACTCCTCACCACCTTCCCCCCAGTACAAACACTGAATTCAGACAGAATAACTGTCTGGAAGACCAGGTAGTGGCAGAAGCCAGACATTTCACACTAACCCTTTCCATAGGAACCAACTAGCAAAAAGCAACCAGACTTCTAAAGCAGCTAGAACAGAAAGCATAACCTGTCCAAGTGTGAAAATTGAATGGGGTGATGAGGACATCTGGGGAAGCATTAGGGGAAAGACTGCCAGGGGCAGGGTGATGTAAGTTACCTCAGGGGATCTGAAATGTAAGAGTTCAACAAACAGACTGATATACAAGGTCTGCAGAAGAACTTCTGCTCACTCAGGTATTAGATGGTTTACTGGGATTTTTGCAGGAGGACTTTCACAACCCAAATGCTTCAGAGAGTCCCCTGCCTGAGATAACCCAATTCTAACACGAACATTGAAAATAAGCAGGAAGAGGCTATGTCATGCTGATGTTAGTAGCAGAGAATGAAACTCTCTTCACCTGTGGCTTTCTGCTGGACAAGAGCACTTTGTCTTGTATTCCAGTGAGGGCTCACCAATAGTTAGGGCCATCCACTGCACATTAACAGAGACTGTTAGCTCAGATAACAAGCCCTTAAGTACTGCATTAGCACAGTTAAGCATTCTGTTACTTAGCTATAAAATAGCATTTGATCACAGACACATACAGATGTACAAGCAAATGGCGCATGGGCAGATAATGAACAGTGCTGGCAGTTCAACACTGCAACTGGGAAACCTGCGATTAAAGATAATGGCTAAGTTATGTGCTCTGAAAAGTTTTTATGACCCCTGCAAAAGAAAATTTACTCATTTTAAAGTAATTCCCACAATTGGATGTTTTAGCTTTCCTCTTCCAATGGTACTCCACCATTTTATATTATTTTTGCAAACGGTTTGCATGTTCTATACACATACATTCATTCTAGGGTACAGAATTGTTTTCCTGGGAGTGTGGTGGTGCTTTCAAAGGAGGATAATCTGCCATTGCCTCATGTCTCTGAGAAAGTCACTCAAATCTCTTCTGTTTCAATTTCCTCATCTTTAAAATTAGACAAAAGCATTTCAAGGTGCTGTGAGATTAAATTACTGCTGTTTGGATGGGACATTGCTATTTGCAGAGATGGTATCAGATATTTGGAAAGAACTGAGCTTTGAAAGTATGGTTGGCTCTCTGATGTTGAACCTGTGCATATTAATCCCATAACCATCCTGTAAAGATAAACAGTCTATGCCAGCTTTGAGAAAATAATTTCACTGTGCAACTGTAAAATACTGCTTAAAGCAGAGGAGAGTACAAAACATACCACAGAAACTTTCAGTGATTAAAAAATAGATCCTATTTTAAACAACAGCACAGGGTAAAATTTAAACAAACACATCAAACAAGGTATCAAGCCTCAAACAAACAGCAGAAATATTATCAATCGATGCTTTTTAACTGACACATGGAGAAGGAAATCAGGTAATTCATAGTTATGTTTTATTTTGGGAATGGTAAACGTCACTAACCATGCATACAAGTTAAGACGATATTTTACAGCTGTTAATTTTCTTCCTTTTTCCTTTCTTTTCCCTTCTTTGCTGTTGTTGCATAGGACATTATCACAATATATAATCTATGCGGTACAAAATACATAAAAAGTTACAGCAGAGCAAGAATAGATGAACATATAACTGTACAACTGTAATACTTCAATGTAGTGATTTAAAGAGTTGCAAAGTGACTAAAGGAAGCATTCACGTGCTGCTGATAAAACTGTACAGGTGAAGATGACATGGCAACATCATAGTTCACCAAAGCTGGAAGTATATATGTAAACCCATGCACACTTACTGGCACATATATTCCTGTCACCCACACAGGCATGTGCTTGTGAAGAAGCACACACATGCATGTAAACACAACCCCAGAATGTATCTATACACACGTAACTGAAGCTGTGACCAGAGATGGAACTCAACCACAAATATCAAAACACAGGTTCACACTTTCCAAATGCAGTGGCATTTGGATCTAGGATTTTGGTTCAGCCCCATTACTAGTCCTAATGAAATTAATACCTATTTTTGCTCTGTAGACATCCCTTAATTATTTGGCGTGTAGTGTATATACATTGCTGTGTATTTATGTATACACACACGCACTATACAATATACACATATATACATATTTTTATATATGTGCATATGCTTATAAATCCATAGATATAGATATTTATATATAAAAACCCTTATACCACTGAATAGGCTTTTGCATTTTATATTCTGGCTTATGGGGTAAACAAGTATAATTCTGTTATTTTCTTCTGCTTAAGGAGATATAGCTTTATCCCAGAAGAGTTAAAAATACAGATGTTCATCATACCATTCACTGACATAGATTATATGTTAGCACCTAATGCACAAACATGTGGTGTGCTGGAGTAAAAGAGCACCTGAAAGTCGGTCTGTTGGCATTGCTTTATGAAATTAGTAAAATAAATGGCAATGAAAAGGTAAGCGTAAAGTATGCAGAGTTCATTTTCTTTACACTTTCTTCACAGACCATGTTCCCCAAAGCAAAAATGCACTTCACACAGTACAGATTCTGCTGGAGAAAAGCAGCTGAGACCATGAATAGCTAGAAACAGGTAAGCTCCTTACACAGCCTCATACTGCCTGGCTGCATGAACCATGGAAATCACTGAACAGCTGCACAGAAGGTAATGAGGTTTTAAAGGTGTAAAGAGGCTCTCACAGCTGAAAGTTATTGCAAGGGTTAGTGCAGTGAAGAGGGAGGATATGTACATGAGTTAGGTATTACCATCAGAGACTTCTGATGACTTGCTATAAATACATACCTTCGCAGGAACAACTAGTCTGCAGGTATAAACAATTCTCACAATAAAATCTAGCTGCCAGGAGTTTACCAGGACTGTTTTCTAAGAATCAGGGAAAAAACTGAATTTACGTGGCCATTAACGCATTTTAGGCCTTTGCAGAGGATGAGGTTAGTGGAAGGGGTGAATGAGCTTCCAAGAGCGTCTTTAGTTTTATTTGCATTGTGGTAGTGAAGTGATGATTTTGACTTGCACCCATTTCGTATAGCAAGGAAGATAAGCTCAACTTTTAGAGAGGAAGATGGAATTATGACTGGAGTAACACAAACTTTCAGGGCTTTCTTAATAACAATAAACTTGGCTTTATATTCTGAAATTAAAAGGAAAATAAAATTAGGGCGATTTTGTAGTTTGTGGGGATTCACCTTAACAGATTGCATCGGGAAAGGAGGAGGCAGGAGGAGAGACGCACACTCCTCCAAATGGAGAGGACTGGGAAGAAATCTGCACCTTGCCAGAGCAGCATTTCCTGAGTGTGCAGTGTTTTGTTGCTATGCCAGGAGACTGAGCTCGCAGTGCTGGGTGAAACAACAGAAGGGTAAAAATCTGAGGTTAGTTTGGATAAGCACGCAGATTTCAAAACACTATTTGAGCTGTTCAAACTTCTCGTATCTGTGAAGCACAGAATGGAGTCTTACCACCTTGCTGGTACTTTTGCTTCTTTCCTAGCATTCAGCAGATGTAGAAAACCCCAAATGCTCTTTCCATATGGAAATATTAAGAAACGTTTTTGTTAATATTCAGTCTTGGAAACTACTACTAGTTTGGAATTCATCATTTTATCCTTAAGCTATCATGTATCAAATATGTAATAAAACTCTAATTTGAAACTCTAGCTAGGATTTTAAAACACAGCAGTGTGACTGTCAGCCTTAACACACTCTGAGGTACATAAGCTTAGGTGTAAATAAAAGTTTAACTGACAAATTTGAGGGAATTCCCTGAAAGTGCAGCAATGCTGCTACACACAGGCTCAACCTTCTCACTGGATGATCCGGCTGAACTGGAAATTTGACTTTGAACCCTTTTTTTTTTGGTTCAAACTTGGAGAATTATTACAAGTTTCTATGAGGAATACATATAAAATGCTTAGTCTACTGTTTGAGCTGAGGATTACATAATTCTTACTCACTCACAGGATAGGCTGTCCAATAATCTCAGTACTAATAAAACCTAGTGCAAATATTCTTTCTCCAGGCTATTAAACCAAGTTGTCTGTAATGCACCTACTGACTCATGCAGAGTTATTATGCCCTAAGTAAATGGACTAAAGTGGTTCCTCCTTTGCTAAAGATTAAATGATGCTCTTGTTGGAAAAGATGATTTTACAACGAACTGAATTTAGAACATGAAGCCTATGATTTTTTTTGAAGTTCACCTTTTTATTTTGGTTGTGTTATTTCCATTCCTCTGTTAAGGTATAATGGTAAATATGTTTATGACTTGTTTCAAAGCATGTGCACAAGACACAGCTGACCTGTAGAATTCCTTTAGCTAGATAGCTGAAATGCCGCTTTACTGGCTACAGCACAAGAGCACTTTTAGCAGTCACAGAAACGATTGGAATGTGAATTCCTGTTACCTGAATTGTATCAAGTTGTTGAAATTGTGTTATCTCAGTAGGTGACATTTTTTGAAAAGGAAAACAAGAAAAGAGGAAACCTATGGAGACAAGCAGATCTGGCTTTCCCCTAACTCACAGTGGTCAGGCAACTCATCACACAAACTCAACAACATTTGTTGTCTTGCAGTAAAACCCTTACGATGTGCTTTCATTTTCTGTGAAATGAAGCAGTAGACTTATGCCTTACATGACTTCCAATTCAAAAGGAAAAACTGTGGGTTTACAGAGGTGAAATCTGAAGCAAATGAGCATGAAAAAAACCTAAAATATCTGCACTTTGAGCTGTCTTTAAGTATCCATACAAATAATAGAATGCGTAGTATTAGGAATAGTGTAAATATTATGGAAGTACCTAAGAAACTACTTGGAAATCTATGTTAGCTTCTCACAGTTAATATACAGTACAATAAAAACTTGCAAAATTGGATCAATACAAAGCAGCAAGTAAGATACAGGTTCATTTGGAATCTGGAGGCATTCACTTGATATCAAATGGCAGGTGTGGCATAGAGAGTTTCTTTTCACCATGCTACACTTCACTGCATTTACACCCTACAGTAAAAACAAGGAACCCAAAAAAAAATCCAGTATCAAAAGGGCCTGTATTTATAATATACACATCAGATACAGTGAAACCAAGGGAAGTATATGTGCTGGCAGTGGGGTCTCCAGGACTTCACAATGCTCCTGGTCTTGTATTTTCTACCGTAAAGAACATTAAAATCTACCTCCTAGTGCTCCACCGAGTGTCAAATGTTTGAAAGTTACTGAAAACTAGCCAAAATTCCCTTCTTATTATTAAAGCGCTTTTTGGGAAATGACAGCACCTTACTTTATGCTGGTATGTGTATTTTTGAGAAACTTGTAGTAGTGCTGAGCTAAAATGTTGTCATTTTGTTTTAAAACTTTCAAATGCACATTTTATTTTTCCAGTCACAAGATACCTTATGATTTTTACTTCCTTTTATCAGTGACAATGGTGGTGATGAAACAGGATGCAGAAACTATGTCTTAACCAATCCATCTTCCTAAGATACAGCTGTACAGTAGGTAAGTACCTTGATGAAAGTTTTGGTGGGCATAGGTTCATTTATGCTATTTCCACAGTTCATTAAGAAAAAAAAAAAGAATTAAGAAGTCAGTGTGGTTTGATTTCTGTCTGCTTTGAATATTCTGTTGGTCCCATACTGAACAGGCAGTGCAGAGAGCTTACAACTTGGAGACAGTGACAACAGAATGCCTCTGAGATTCCATGCCACCTTGCAATCAAAAGTTGCCCAGTGTAAAATGCTTCCTCGTGATTTAGGTTATTTACTTAAGGCATCTAATTTAGATTTTTTTTTCCTCAGAATTTTATATAGCATGAGACAAACAAGTTTATCAACCTCACAGAGATTGTTTTGTAATAGGAAGTTGGGCTTGGAGCATCTTCAGCATGAAGTGAAAAGATGGCTTGCTATCAAAAGCATAGGCCAGCCTGAAGAAAGACAGGACTCCAGTTTGGACACTCCCCAATGTATGTAATCAGGAAAACAAGCAATGGAAGAGTCTGGTATGACATTCCAGTACTGGTTTGGGGTTTGTATTGTTTGTTTGTTATTTTTCCTCAGTGTGTGAAAGAACCTAACAAAAAGCTTCCAAGTGCAAATATATTTACAAAGTAAGGCTGTGGTTAGGGTGTGTCTTCATTGTAATTATTGTGTAATATAAATATCCATCCCTGAGAAAGGAGAAGGGGGACACAATCCAACACAGTTGATTTGTAAGTGTATGTATGCTCATGTTGTGCAATCAGGTCTTAAAAAACTACTTTGACACCTGAGGTGAATTAAGTGGGGATTTGTTTGGTTTTGGTTTGTTTTTTTTTTTAGATTTTCTCATTTTCTTATAAAGAATAATCAAGAGGATCTGTAAATGGTTGCAAAACGTATGAAATATTGAGACAGAAGGAGTCATTAAGTGTAATATGTAAGTCTGTCCATGAGGTTAGAATAGCCACTTGTGTGGTTGGATAAAGAAGATTTGACTGGAAATTGCAATGTGAGCCAGCTATTAAAACCAAAGGTGGGTGGGGAGCTGAGGAGGGGAAGCAACAGAGTTTTTTAAATGTGTGCAACACAAAAAAGACTCCACATTAGGTATTAGAAGCAAAGTGCTGACATCAAGTGCAGGTAGGTCTATGGGGAGCTGGCAGGGCTAATTGTTGGACTCGAGGCATCGGAGCGGCTGTAGTCACTGACAGACCCTGTTCTTGAGCTGCTTCCACTTCGCCTCTTGAGCATGCTTGGGTGGAAGTTGGCATGGCGGCGGGCGTGCTTCGTGAGGTGGTCACTGCGCATGAAGCGCTTCTCGCAGAGCGGACAGCTGAACTTCTTCTCTCCAGTGTGGGTGCGGTAGTGGCGGGCCAGCTCATCGGACCGAGCAAACTTCTTGTTACACCCTTGCCAGTTGCATTCAAAAGGCCGTTCACCTGCAGGAAGCAAACAGGGCATGATTAGGAGGGACAGTCGTGTCATCCGTAGGTAGGTTTGTATGCAAAATTGAGAATAAAAAAATTGGGAGCAAGGGAGATGCCACTTGGCACTTACTGGATGGAGAAGGTGGTACTATCTGCCAGAGAGGTGAATACTGGCATTCTAACCCATTAAAAAGTACTGTAAATCAAACTAGTGATACCTTATTTGATAAATGGATCTTCAGGTATGCTGGGTTCCTGATTCTTTCACAGATGTCACATTTCTTCTCTCTCGTAGTCCGTTGGACTTCCAGACTTTATGAACATCTGTACTAAGCTCTCTGGAATATTCACTTATTCCTGAGCTACAGCTACAAGTTAATTTTCTCTGTGTATGTTTTCATTACAAATGGGGTCAGCAGTGTCTTTCACTAGAAGGACTGCCCCATGAGATGACTGTTTTCAGACAAGGAAGGCAAGAGTTAATATGCAGTGTTTTGCTTCTGCTGTTGACAACACCATGAGGCACACCTTCTCTTCTGACTAGTTAGCATGGCATCAGCTATCTTTTTCTATATCCTGCATTTGGTAGCCTGCAGTAGGCATGACAGTCCAGTTCCTAAGGAGAGAAGAGGTTCTGGAGCGGGATTGTGTAAGATCTGTATTATCCAGTGTTAACAGTAAGGTGATGAAGGTATTGCACAACTTATCTCCCCCTCTCCTTACTGCACATCAGATATGGATGAGAATAGTCAGGTTCCTACTCACCTCCCTGATTTGATGTGTTGATGATGGCAGTGATGATTTGTGTGCTAGGCCAAAGAAACTGTGGACTTTCTTCCACTAGTTCTCTATTGTTCCCTTTTCTCCTCCTTCCTGGGAACTATTTTTTTTTTCTCCTCAGTTGTCTAGTTTTGATTTGATACCTTCTTAGTAGTTGGCTTTAAGCACCTTGGCCAAATGCTTTCCACCTCCATGCACTATCTGAAAGGTGGCATCACTCTGGTAGTGGTAATAAGCTCTCTAGAGTGCTTCCCAAATTTGTTGAGGTTTGGCAATACCTCCTCAAAGAAAAGCTCCATTGTGAGGAAATGTGAGATGCCTTGTGTAAAGATAAGAGAATCATTATTATTCATAAAAAATTAGGACACAGTCTGGAACAAAGTTGCTGCAGGGTATTAATTAAGACAGACCTAGCTGCTGCTCCAAAACCACATGTGGAAATTCAGCCTGTCATCAGCCTCATCTCTCAGACAGAAGGGATGTGGTTTTCTGTGCAGGTAGGTTATATAAATGTTCTTTTACAGGCAGTAAAGCAATCAACAGAATGAGAGATTATATAAAGTGATTGCCTAATCTCATTAGGGAACATGCAGCCACAGTTTGCATAAGCAGTAACCCATGGACATGTGCTCAACAAAGAGCTTTCACCATTAACATGGCTGTACAGTAAGGATTTTGAGCTTCACCTTAGGCAATGCTTAAGTCAGGAATTTACCTTTATACAATAAGGGCAGAATTTGATGCTGAAAATCAATGTGGAAATGTAATCAAACATCTTAAATATGACAGGAAACGCATCAAGCATGTGAATGTGTACATCGAGAGTCAATGCTGCTCCTCAGCAGTGGGAGTATTTTTGTGCATCATGAGCATTCCAGCAGGTCTCAAAGAGAGGCAAGTCTCCAAAAGATAAAGATGCTTGAAAATAATTGAATCAAAAAGCAGCTCAGGGTTCTTTCCTCTTCAGAGAGGCAGGCAAGAGATGTTCTTAAGAGATAAGGAATATTACAAATTGTTATTACTTCAAAGTTTTGAATAGGTTTGGATTTCCATGTTCCAAATCCCACCAAACTGTAACCTTTCTAGCTCCTCTGCCAAAGCATGTCGCATCACATAACTTATGTTAATTGTTACACAAGCTGATGGAAAGACACCACATTTGAGAATTAAATTCAACTGATCTTAACTGAAAATTACACAAGCAAGAACATTTTTGGCTTCTTCCTGAACCCCACCCAGTCCAAACAAAAAAAATATGTTTAAAGCTGCATTGAGAAACCTTCAGTGCTCACTGAGTGCACGAGATCTACAGGTGCGCTGACTTCCAAATTCATATCCATGGCACGGACCTAGCTGTTCATGCTGCTTACATTGTCTGCCACAGTTGCCTGGGCTATAGGAGCAGCATTAAAAAATGCACCTCTCTTCTCGGAAAGGATTCAGAAGCAAGCAGAGCCAGTCAGTTCTTACAATATTATATAAAGGTCCTTTGTATTACATATATTCAGACAACTATATTTAGTTATGGGAAGCAAAAACTAGAGAGATGGTGAAACCAGATGTGATGTCTACTGAGCTTCATTTGTACCATATTTTTGATGCATTCTAGACTTTACCCCTATCCACATGTAGTTTTAAGGACTCCCTTCCTGTATAAGTGACACTCCTGTGCAGGCACTGGAGTAATTTGCTTTCTGTTTCACCACTTCATCTGTATGATATCCATCATTTGAATAGCCATTAAAAGGGATACCAAGTACTATGTAGGCCTAAGCATGCTTAAAAAATAGCCTAATAATGACTGCAATGCTAAATCAGGTTGAGACACCTGTGATGCCAACCATTTTCAGGACTGCAAAACAAAGATTTGCAAGCAATTGTATCTGAGCAATTTGAAATGTGATATCCACTGCCCTACAGATTAGAGTATTATTAAGTCAAGCCATGTATTGGGATCTGGTTTTTCTATTTAACTCATGTAATAGCTCTGCACATTATGTTAGCATCTTTAAGCATATGCCAAGTAATGAAGAAATCTCTGTACTGGGAATTCCACAAGTGCCTACAAAACCAGAAACAGTAAGCCAGAGACAATTTTCTGTGATCTTTAATCTGTTCTTCTGCTTTGCAGATCAGCATTGTATGTTGTTATGAAAACAGACTAGAAACCTGAACATGCCACTG
Organism: Agapornis roseicollis; assembly: GCA_002631895.1. Classification (NCBI taxonomy): domain Eukaryota; kingdom Metazoa; phylum Chordata; class Aves; order Psittaciformes; family Psittacidae; genus Agapornis; species Agapornis roseicollis. The sequence continues at coordinate 55,803 of NDXB01000274.1, forward strand.
TGTGCTATTCTTATGTTTCTCCATTTTCAGATACATAGTTAAGGGTATATTTGGAAACACAGATCAGCAGACTGGGTGGAGAGGATGAGGGGCAGACAGTTAAATAGAGATGTGACTGAGGCAGCTTCCCTCCAAGAGAGGAAAGGCTATCCTGGGAAAAAACATTCAGCCAAGCAGACTGGGTTTCTTGAGACTGGCTGTTATTTAAAAGAAAAAAAAAAAGAGAAAGAGAAAAGGTCATCCTTCAGTAGCACTGATATGTATGTACACATATTTTCACTTCTGTTATGCTCTTGTTTATAAACAAGCCCTTCTGCATAGCCAAAAACCAAGCCCCTAACCTGAGAGAAAATAGTGCATAGCTGATGTTAGATGAATAATGGTTTCTTTATCAAGTATTTAAAAAGGGATCAAAAAATTCCAAAGCCTCATAATTCCAAATTCCCATAAGTGGAAACCAGTTAGTTTTAAATTAACGGTTTTGGGGGTGACATTCCATAATCAATGGAGCCAAATACAATCATTTTTTTTTTGCAACAGCTCTTGAATGCCTCAGCAACCATCACCCATATCTAACAGAGGTAGCAAATTCAGCAATATTAAGCTTTACTAGCTCCAGGAAAATGAGGAAGTTTTAGTAATGTTCTCAATGAAAAGAAGAGTTATAGGGTATATTGGACTTTAACTAGACACCAGAAACCCAATAATGGAAATGTGGTATGAATGTCCAAATCCAAGAAAAGCTTCAGTCAATGTTCGTATGTTACTAGATGCTGGGACATAACACTCCCTGAGCCCCTTGGACAGGCAGCACACAAGAATGAGGTTGCACTAGTACCTGCCAATACAGAAGCATGTGTGTTCCTGCTATTTTCATTATCTGTGATCAGACCTTATTTTAGGAACTGGAGTTCTCAACTTCCAGCAGGCACAGACTCAGGCATCAAGAACTAACTCACTTTAAACTGCAGGCATCTTTATTTTAATCTTAGCAACTCCAGTCATTGAATTGATAAATGACTGGATCTTATGTTTTCTGTGGGTGCAGGAAACTACTGAGCAGGAGCTGCAACAGTGACCATAATATCCATTCTTTAAATCCTGGGTTTATTTTCTGTACCTTAACATTTTCACTGAGTTATTTAGACATACAGGAATGTTTCTTGAAAGGGAAATTTCAAGCAGCAAGTTTACATTTTAAATGAATATGTGTTACTGTTTGCTTTGTAAATGCTTGTGTTGCTCCATCTGGGAGCACAGATTACACCATGTGACCTCTCTGTACAACCACAGCTAACTAGAACACCTCAAGGTACCAGAATGGTAACGGCTCCAATACCAAATACATGTAAGCAATATTCATCCCCTGGCCTTATCTACAGCCAGGTCCACCTGAGCACCAAAATAACTGATGTGGTTTGTCCCATGCAGCTATCTGATCCTTCCAAAAGCATCACTGCTCACTTCCACCATAACGGAAATAATCTTTTGGGGAGGTTTGTTTGTATTGAACAGATTACATTCTGTCGGTTCTGTTCTAGGCCTTTATTTCAAACTTGTTCAATAACACTGTCTTCAATGTCAGTTTATAATAATTTTAGCTACTTTACTGTATTTTTACAGCCACATTTTTATTTTATTTGCTTCTCTGTTGTCGAGGCAGAATCATTCCAGCTTTTTACACTTTTTTCCTTTTTTTATCAGGATGCTCCATCACGTAATCTTTCTATTGTCTAAAATATGCATTCCATGGCTTTACTGAATCCCCTTTCAAACTGGGATGCCCAAGCTGAACTGCTCTCTATCTGTGTGAGTTTCTATAGCTTAGCACTTTAAAAATTCCCATGTGTTTTATCCTACATTTTTGCACAGTGAATTAAGAATCTGAAATTTGAACTGCAGAAGAATTCAGCAAACCAAGAAGCCCATAGTAATTTGATTTTTGGTTGAATAAAATGTTCTACTTCATTTGGGATTTTTTTATAACGCTATTTTAATTCCTTTAGCTCTAGGGGCCACTTCAACACAATGACATATAGTGCTTTGCTAATAAAGAAATGCAAAGTTTTCAATATTCTTCATTAACATTCCTTGGCAGCCTTCTCCCCATGAAGACTGGATGCATGACATCTTTATTAGGTGACTTCCATTGGACTCTCCATGTTTATAAGCACAAGAGATTTTCAAAGACAACCAACATGGGTAGGTTAACCAAGCAAGTGTAAGGACTCTGAAAGCCTGTCCTGTCCTTCACACAGAAATCTTGGAATAGATTTTAGATCTGTGCTGAGCATGTGACTGAGAATTTTCCCTCTAGCATTGCAGTGTGGCCCAAGGAGTCTGGTGATTCCCTATAGCATCTTAAGTACAAGGAACATATTTTCCAGTGTTATGCTTTGGTTTCCTTGTAATTTGTCCTCCCAAGTAATTTTGCAAACTGCTGTGGTAACTGATGCCTACAAAAAGTACAAAAATGCACTGCTGGCAATGCAAAAAAGCAACCAACCCAAAGACAGAAAGGCCAAGTACATTATGTTTACTATGATCTTCTCTGGAGTGTTACAGATCATAGCATACAGACACATAGCGAGTATTTGGTTTTCTTCTAACTATGTTTATGTTGTAATCTCTCTCTCTTTCTTTCTCTCTGTTAAAGAGTACTCCAAAAATTAGATGATCCTGTTGGACTGTCGAGATACTAAATTCTTTCCCATCATCAATTGAAGACCATAAAGTCATTAAAAAAGCTTTCAGGAATTCCGTGGTTTGAAATTCACATCTGTGTTTGTAGACCTGAGCACTGACAGTCTGATGCTACTTGTTTTACTGTACCCTTGTACTAAGATACATAAAACTTGTCATCACTAATATCAGATTTTCTCCTGTGTAGTTTGTCACTTCCTGGTTTCTGAAGAGTTCACCCTTTATCTCTTCTCCCTTCCTTATACAACCCCTCCCTGTCTTGTATGTTCCTTCCTCTTTTGCAACTACAAAAAACGTATTGCACTATGCCAGGCTTGTGAAGCTCTGAATTCAATTATACAGACTACATCAAAACTGAGACTGTGTAAGCATAGTTACCTTTGTGTATATTAAATATGTTGAAGAGCTTTCTTCTTGAAATACAATCAGATACAAAATCACTAAGGTGAATTTAGCCATCAAGATTCCTGCCTTTCATTATGTGGTCTAGATACATAGACACAAATCTTTGAAAGACATACTCTCTATTAGAAGTAACAGAAGCATTTAAAGCTACTTGAGCAAAGAGGCTGAATTAGTTGAAACAAAAAAAAACATTGAACCAAAGGCAATTTTATAACTTTCTGTATAGTTAATTAACCTTAATCCTATGCTTACCACTTAGGTAAGAATGACTCCATCTGATGCATCAGTAGAATCCAGTGGAGTAGAAAAGCCAGCAGAAAGGCAACTCTGAAATTACAGGCTGAGAAAGTAAAGTGAGGGAACAGAGATGTGAGTAATTTGAAAAACACTCCTATGGTTTAGAGATTTCTCATCATCAACATGAGAAAGAAGGCTGGCCATTAAAACCTCTATTGTGAATAGAAATTAAATTAAAAAACTTCTGTAAATAGAGCCTTGAAATGGGAGGGGGAAGGGAATTTTTTTCCTTTTCTATTTGTCTATCACACTTTTTAAGAAATACACTTTAGAATAATACTGGGATTGCAAAATCAAAAAATCTAAGTGCTAATCAGCAAATCTGCCCTATTGCATCAGCCCAGTAAAGGAATTCCAGCCTAGAATTTTTGCTTTGAGCCAAAAACTTGTTGTTTAAGGGGCTTTCTTAATTTTTACATATAAAGCTGTGTCTTCAGCATAGGTCAGAGAAGTCTGGCTTCTTAAAACATAACAGCGACTAGCACCAATGAAGCTATGTGGGACTTTGTTCTTTTTCTGTCATGTTAACAAGCCAATTCAAACCTTTTAAAGTGTCAAGGGGTTAGAGAAGGGCTCTCCAAATGTATGTAATAATGAACACAATTTTTTTATCAAGGCCAGTTAAAACTTGAAATGGAAAGTACTAATATGGACCTTGATGAATATATATGCTGGACTGAGATCATATTTAGTCATTTGCTGTTACTTTTGTTCTAGCATGCTGATTTGTTGTTTGTTACAAGCTGATGATTTCAGCTGCACCACTCATTCTCTGTTAAATAAGGTGATTAATGAAAATGTTATGCAGACAGCAACTGAAGCCAAGAAAGAAAACTCCCCAGATCTGATTCTCCCTTCTCCAAGACTGAACCAAATGCATCTATAGGGAATGTGTAGTTAAGGTACCAACAGAAACATAGTGTTTCAATCACAAACTGCTGTCAGGATCCTTCCTATGCTAGCTCAGAATTGCTCACACTGTTAACCAGCCTACTCTGCAAACTCTAACCAGCTCCAGATCAGACATCTGACTCTTAGCAGCTGCATGGTAGCTGTAAAGAGTATTACACTCCTTGGCATCCTGTCTTTCTCCAGCCCTCTCTTACAATGGGGGAAAAGAGATTACATGCTTGCTATAGGACACTACACCCTCTTCTTCCAATCTGTGCTACCTCTTAAAAACCTAGGATTACATCCCACAGAACTGACATGTTAACTGTTCAGCCAGTCATTCTCAGCTATGTGGTTCTCAGCAGAATTGACTAGTAGGTACTCATGGGTCAAACGGCAGGAACCACAAATGCAGCATACTGATGTCTACGTGTTGTAACTGCTGCTTTGGAGATTCTCTTGTGAATGTATCTCCATAGATAACTGTGTTCCTTTTTGATCAAGGTGATGACCCATTTTCCCCAGCCTTCAGCGTGGGACACAGGTTATTCCTTGCTCTTCTAACAACCCAAGGGTCTCCTCTCTCTACCTGAAAATGCTGTCATTTAGTCCTCATTGGAAAATTCTGATTCTTTCTTAGCTTTCTTAGATGGTCTTAAGTTTGAATTTATCTGAGTTCTGATTGCTGTGGCAGGGAGGAACTTCCTAGTTAAATCAAACCTAAAAACTTGAATGCTTGCATTGCAAGAGTGTTTGAAATCAAACTGAAACATCACAAACCATCCCTGTCTGTACAGTGAACACAGAGATGACCTATGTATTGGTTTAAGACTGCTTTCAATCAAAGTCTGCCTCATAAATAATATTTTTGGTGGCTTTCATTAAAATACCACATGGTGAAGTTCCTGATCTCTGAAATCTTTTAAGTGGGAAAGTGATTAAATAGGTAATGATGAAACATATTCATCTGGTGTGAACTGTGGGTAAATTTATGCTGAAATCCTGAAACTTTGGCTCCCCAAGCTTTACCCAGCATTTGCGTGGATAACTGCAGAGAAGTAATCATATGACCCCATGGATCAATCTCTTGTCTGTTGATGCATCAATGATCTTTTTATTATTATATTCTACTAAAAACAGAAAAGTGCCTGTAAAAGCAGAGCTTATCATATTAATGAAAGGCTGTTCTGCTATGTGAAATAACAGACTAAAGGATTATTCATCTAAACTGAAACCTGTACTTTATTTATCTGAATTCTGGAAGATGTTGAATGTCATTTGCCGCCAACTGAAATCCACATCCCTTGGCATGAACAGACATTGTGAGTAGGTTATGACATTTTATGTGCACAGCATCTCCCAGGAATTAGGGACAGGATGAAATTTTGTTTTGCCAGAAGCCAAGCAAACAGAAGTTAGTGAAGTTGCCTTTGGCTGCAACTGTGAAATGTCTCTTTCTGAACTTTTGAACTGTTTAATCAACAACCACAGCATGCATGAAACCTGGGACTTCAGCTTTTATAAGCACAGTTAAAGTTGTAAACCTAAGTGGAAAATCTGATCTGAGAGCTTAGTGCAACTGTATGGAGGAGAGAAAGGAGTGGGAATTTGCTTTTATTTTTAAAACTGAATTAACAGATTTATTAATGAATTGTTGTGCCAGAGAGCAAGGTGGTGCTGAAGTATTGTATGAGCAGCATCAGCCAATGACCATAAGGAGCATCCAGCTTCAGGGAAACAGCTCTGGAAAGTAGTTTTATGAGCTGATAATCGAAGTGTTGCTTGACACCAGGCAGCTACCATCTGAGATATGCATAAACCTCTTGCATACGCTTCAGAAAATCTGCATAGGTTGTAAAGCCAATCTTCCTGTTTAAACCAGGATTGGGGTTTGGTTTGCTGGTTTTTTTTTTTTTAATGAAGGAACCAGATCCTGTGGTAACAGTTGTATTCATAGTCTAGTGTGCTCACTGTTAAAACAGGTCAACCTTTTAGAAAAGACAGTATTTGCAGTTTGCATTCAACATTCAAAACTCTTGCAAGTCTCATTTATATGTTCTGTTCTGACAACACCTTCCCTATTTATTTTGCATCTCCCCATCTAGCAGTCTCCTTCAAGCACAGCTGTATGAAAAGAAAAAAAGAGAAGCAGCTACCTGCTCCTTTATAGTTTCAGCTTTTTCTTCAGTCTTTTCTATGTATTAATTAAAACCACAAATGTGTGTAAGTACACACACATCTAGGCCTCATTCTCATATATAAGCATAAAATAAGTAAAAGAAGGTTTTGAACAATTAACACTGATAATGTTGTCTTTTAATTTTAGCTGTCTTAATGTTCTAATCAGTGGAGTGAACATATAGCAATGTACACCCAGTTCTCTGAAAGATCCGGCTCCTGTCCAATGTCTCAAACTGTTTCTGAAAGCACGTGTTACCACCTTGTCCATATTCTATACAAAATATAAATAAATGGTTATTAACAAGATGTTGCAATGAGATTCCCTTCGCATTCCTTCTTAGACAGACTTGCCAAGCAACTTCTTCCTAAGCATGCAAGACTTCAGGTGTCAACAAGTCCCATGAAGGGGGTACACCCCGTGATAGCAGAGAGATTGTTTTCTTAGGCTGCAGTGGAGGAGATCACTGCTATAGCACAGTTTCTCTGAGCATTGACACCTCCAGTGTAACACACCCTAGGCACAGCTCAGCTCCCACAATCTCTCATGTTTTATGATTGTGTTGCAGGGTCACCAGGGAGAAGAGCCTCACCAGCTGTGTCTGACGTGTAGGGTCATGGCGTAGGAGAGAGGCCCTGGTGAGTGCTGGAAATGAATGGCTGAAGTATGTGGTTATGGGGGAGTACGAGTCCAGAGCTAATTATCCAAGTGTGACTCTGGGTGGGAAACATAACTGAAAAGCTAAGATCTGAAATAGGGCACAGATGTATTTCAAAGATAGCTTTGTCAAGGGCATCTTGGTGTATATAATTTGACAATATAGCTCTCTACTTTTGAAGCTAATAACTCATCGTGTACTGAGATAGAGAAATCAACTGGAGGCCATTTTTCAGAAGGAAATACTACTCTCAGTACTTCCCTTTTTCAAAATAGTATTGAAATGAACATCTTTACTATTTTGAAATTTACCAAATTATACATGCATACATACATAGCCTTTCTATTTAGCTATAGCTCTGTTTTCCCTTGCATGCCACACCCATGCTTTCATTGCTTGCCTTTACAGAGCAGTCTAGTATTAAAACCAGTTATGTGTCACTACCGAATGTGGTTTATACATACAAATCATGCTAGAAGGGCTGCCCAGCAGCCACCATTTTTTCTATAAGTACTTTAAAACTTCTTGACATGTAAACCATTTTATTGTGTGATTCCATAGTAGAGAGTCTGAATTCTACAGGTCATAGGTATCATGTAAAGCATTCAGTTGCTATACAGATGGACAAGTTCTAGTGGAAAGATCCATGTTACTTGCCAAAATATAAATTACTAGTGGCTCAGGCACATTTATTCATGTTCTGCTATACTTCATTTAAGAAGTGAGCAGGTTTACTCTCTAGTAGGCCTGCTTGTTTGGGTGGGGAGAGGAAACCTGCTGGGCCCTCTGGCTTTTTGAGATGGTGAACCTGTTCTCTGTATATGCAGAAAATTAGGTGACCACACTCTGTGTGCCCAAAGCAGAGGGGCTAATGAAATACTCTGCAAAATACAGGATTTTACTGTGGCCAGAGATTTTTCAGGAGAAGCTTCTTTCTGATGGAAAACTTCTGTGAAATAAAATAGGAAATGCACATTATTTTAAACTATTACTGTGAAATGCTAAGATAGATCTAGGTCTACAGGCTCACTCCAATACCTTATGGAGAGGACATAACTTTCCCTTGAGAAAGATCATAGAAGTTACCAGCTGTTCCTATTTCCACTTGGGCTCTTGGTTAATCTAGTCCTAAATCTGCGAACTACTAAATTATTTGAACCTGACTTCCTGTCCATATTCCTAGCTCCTGCAGAGCACAACTCTGGCAGCTATAAGGGGTCACTGGCTGGGATTCAGGGATTGCAGTATGCAGAGCTGCAAGGTTCATAAACTTAAGTAATCAGAAGGTTCTGTTACAACACACCAACTGTAAATAAAACCAAAGAAAACAGGAATTGCAACTTCATGAGTTGGGCTGCATCCTGACTTAGTTTCAGGGGACTGAGATGATCTGACTACTGCTGTTGCACCTTGAAAGGACAGTATTATTCCTACAAAAGACATGATGCACAAAGTATTTTGAGCTTGAATTTCAGCCAAATCTTAGAAAATTGTTTCTACTTTCTCTTGAAAAGTTATTATTACAGCTCAACTCTAGGATTGATACTATTCTTTGTGAATAACAGATGAGTAAGAGAAAATGTTAGTCTTAAGAAAAATGATACATCATAACATTGCATACAAACAGGTTGCTTTTACTTCCCTTTTCAGAAGATACATAACCTCAACGTGTAAAGTTGTACACGCAGTGCTGTCTTACATACTCATAAATGCATGTTTGTAAATCACCTTTTCAGTGTAACCCCTTTGTTCCATTACTCAAGGCTGTAAATTCTGTTAAGCGAATAAATTCACCAGTCTTGGGTGACCAGCTACAACCTGTCCCCTTTTCCCAGGAGAAGGAACTGGACACAAGGAATGTCCACAGAGAAAGTAACACAGAAGCTGGAAGGATTATAGTTGATTATTCATTGACTACTGCTGTGTCAGTGCAGTTCTCTACAGATGGTAAGGAGTTGAAACTGTTTTACAATCGGAAGAGTCAAACACAGGCTGGACTTAGAACTGTTTATATGTTAAAAAAAAAAAAAAATAAAACCCCAGAGGTGGTCTGATTTCCAAGTGAAAACCAGCTGTGCACTGGAAGTTAGTGTTGCTCTTAGTGTGTCCTTGAAACTGCAATGAATGTACTCAACTGAAAAGTGTGCTAGCACAATCACTTCGTCATAAAGGGAATACCACAGAACTTACAGAGCACCCAGGAGACTGTTAGTGCCTCTTTACAACTATTTAGTTGAGAAACAGTTACGTGGTAACTTGGATTTCTTGCAAGAAAGAGCAAAGCGTTCAGAAAAGAAAAACCATCAACTATATAAATCACAACGGTTCCTTGCCTTTCTGCAAGAACTTCAGCTAAATGTCTTAAGAAAGCATTTTCATCCAAACACCAGAAAAACGTACCCTATTTCAAATCAGTTTGTCTCTTGCAAGTAACACTGGTCCTGGTTACAATGTGTATATCTAATACAGAACTGTAAAGCCTAAGGTGGATGTGTCCAAAGGATTTGCTATGTACAAAACTAGAGCTGGTTCACGGAAAGAAGCTTTAAGCAAACACATGCACAGAAGTTCAGTACAGGTGCCATATGCTTTTCCAAAGTAACTGGTGTGTAACTCACCCACAAGTGCTAATTTTAGCAGCACAAAGCAAGGTATTGATGATATATTCTCATAACGTACAGGTGCTTTTCCAAGAATTCATTACAAACCCAAAGCAGTAGCCAGACAGCATTCTCCCAGATCTTTTCGGTAACCTATTTGATTCTTAATGATAAAACATAAATTATGCTAAGTTTTGCCTTAGTGACAAAACATAATCTAGTGACTTGTACATTCAAAAAGGGAGTATTCAATTGCATACAAAAATTCAGTTATGTTCCTGTAAACAGTCTATAAGAACACCAGTCAAGAGAAGGACAAAAGAAGAGTTCTTTCACTGACAAGTTGGACGGGGGTTGGAGCAACCTGCTTTAGTGAAAGGTGTCCTTGCTCATGACAGGGGGGTTGGAACTAGATGATCTTTGGGGGTCCCTTCCAACCCAAATTGTTCTAGAATTCTGTGAAACCCATGACGTAGAATTATTTTGTCCCATTACCAACTTCTACATCTTTTCAGCCATTTGTTGAAAGAAGGGGGGGGGGGGGGAAA